>JAJJMC010017017.1:481287-517250 GCA_023531435.1 Papaver californicum
ATCAACCTAAATTCACAAACCCTAAAGCCTTGATTGGGTTACACCTTAAGTGCGCTACTACTTGGTGGCTCAGTTGGATAGAATTTGGTGTTCGAGCGCTTCGTCATTCAGTGATACAAGGCGTTTTAGGGATAGCACTGTGCCAGTTTCTATTCTATGGTTGGTGATGAATGATTCTAGCGAAAGATAGATAAGTATACTAATTCGGTTAACGCTTGGTAACGACGAAGGAATTCTTAATCATCAATTTATTCTTATTGTGTTTTAGTTAATCAAACCAATCCCTATAGTATTTACTTTTCTTATAGTTTTGATGATCTAAATAACATCCCAATTACATAGCTCTTTGTGGGAACGATCTTTACTATCGTTATATTATAAGTTAATTAGTGGAAAATATCTTAATTAATTTGTTACACTTACGACACGCATCACTAGCTCTAAAGCACTCATATAATTCTAGTATCGTTCAGGGCCGGAAAGAACACAACCGAGAACCGGATATGTAAGAAAATAAGTTGTGCAATATATATTACATCGGATTACATCATAGGGTTGAATAGTTCAAGATATCACGTTCACTAATCATCCAATAATCCCGGTAGGTATTCACAAAGGAAGATTCAAGGCCAAGAGCCATCTTTCATGATGTAGTGATATTCCGCGCATAAACTCTCTAAAGTATGTAATAAGCTTTTCTATATGACAATTTCATTCATGTGGGGATTGTATGAGCTTGGGATGGCCACCCAAGCCCAAGTACAATTGAATGATAATTGTGAGTTGAAACATAAAAGGAAAAACAGTTATTTACAATTGTTCAGAACAGTCGCACAGTTTTAACGGTCACTATTCCAAACTGTCTCATCGTTCTAGACTGTGTTTTTTTACAAAAGTTTATAATATGAATGTTTCGACAGTCGCATCATTTGAAATTGTCTATGTTTCCAACAATCGCTTAGTTTCAAACTGTGACTATTCACAAATAGACACATTGCTTCAAAACTGTGACTTTCTTTTGCGACTGTTCCCAACAGTTTTAATGTTGTTTCAACAACTGTAAATAGCCATGCTCTTGACAAGGATGGATGCGCATAAGAAAAATGGAGAAAAATACTCGAAGAGATGAGAAAAATTAGAGAATGTATATTGCATTTTCTGCTAATTTTGAAAGTTTATAAAAGAGAGTTATGCTAAATCAATTCGTGTTCTTTTTTTATGTTCTTCAAAGTGTTGTTGAAGAACATCAAAGGTATATTGTTGAATGTTAGAGACATATGGCATTACCTGTATCAGCATCTAGGGAAGGGCATTAATTGTCTTAAGTAAAGAGATTACTCGCCTCAATAGCTATGGAGATTGTTCTTCTCCTTTTATTTTTCTTATTTTCTTGTTTTTGGTTTTGGAAACCAAGTATTACGGAAGTTGTAATACATGGACAAAGACCAATGTTACAAAGATTTACCAAATTGGTATAAATAATAAACAAATCATATTAGTGTCGAAATCAGTCACAAAGGTTTTCCGACACGTTCTTCATTACTTGAATACTTTGGCCAACGAAAGTAAGAAAAATATTAGAAAAGCTAGTAAAGCTAGTAAAGCATTAAAATATTTAATGAGAATTTGTGACTTAAAACAAGGGAGAACAAGGCAGTTGAAAGAGGCTCCACGTCTGGTCCTAGAAGAAAGTCTATCTCATGAAAACCCTTCGGAAAAGACATAAAATTGTTGTTTGGAATTGTTTTGGCAGTTAGATTTTGAAATTATATTTTGACCTGGCGGACCTTGGAATTGGCTATCCATGTCATTCAGCATGACAACATACACTATTCATTTTATCGAGTTTGTCTAGTATGGAGCACGTGTTCATATTTTAAGTACGAATTCCCTCCTATATAGATGATATCTCATCGTAAAAGAGTTTTAAAAAAAATGATTTTTTTAATATTTCAAATAAAGTAATCTCCATGTATGGATGGTGAAAAATTGATGAGGTGTCATTATGTTAAGTATGGAAACGACTATCATACACAAAAAAATTATATCGAGCATATGTCATTTCACAGGCAGTTCTGTTGGGTTGGGAATTGTTTTGCTACTTATTTATGAACTTGATGGGTTTGCATTGGATGTGTGATAAAGATATATCAGCCAGTGGCGGACTTGTGTGGGGTCAAGCGGGGTTTGCTGACCCTACTCAATGTTGTTTATTAGAGTATTACGTAGTGATATTCGTAGGTGGTGACCCCACTTAACTTCTTTAAAAAACCAATCGACCCTTTGTATTTCTTTTTTAAAAATAAACAATTTTTACTCTTTTTTATTAGAGTTTTATCTGTAAAAAGCCTTGCTAAGCTTTTGTACTAGATTTTATTACTCCATTTAGTTTTTATATCTGGATTTGGTAAAAATTTATAATACGTCCTAAAATTTCGGATAGCCACCGGCTTCGGCTATAATAGTGTTTTAATCCCATTGGAATAAATCTCTAGATCCGTCACTGATACCACCGGTATGTGTCTGGTATCTTAAGGGCTTAAAGGGAACACTTCAATTGGTAAGTGCTGTGTTGTCGTATGCAGTCATGTGGGAGATTCAGAGTGAGAGAAATGCCTGTGCTCATGGGGGAGAACACACTTTTTCTTTGGTATTCGTATAATGATATCTTTACCGGTTGCAACTTTTTTATTGTTTCACCACCCTGCCTAAACAGATTTTCAAACAAATGCAAGGCCAGTAGACTTCGTTATCCAAGAACCATCAAAATCCTTCACCGAACTGTACTTTAATTATTTAATTAATCCTCATCCAACTTTATGCAAAGCTGAAAAGTTTATTAGTAGTCGGTGTCGTACTGTCATTCCACGTTTTTTAAATTCTAAGAATAATTAACAGTCTTGGAAAATAATTCAAAGAGAAAAATATTCGTTGTGATCGGTTAATAGACTTGTGTAATAAAAAGACGAATACTGGGCCTACTGGCTACTAGTAGCAAACAATTTGTAAAAAAAGTGGAAGCGTGATAAATCTTCGTTAATGGAATGATTGTTAGGCAAAGCACTATACTGAAGCATTTCGTTTGGCTATAACTTAATTATAGTCAAATGATAGAGAGGTCTAAAAACTGCTACTATGGATCAACTGGTTGATTTGACTAGACGGATTTCTGGTGTCCGTCTCTATAGCATTTTAAGACAGAAAAACGTCCGAGTTTCTTCTTATTCAACACTTTAAAAAAAAAAAAAAATTCCTCCTTTCCTTTCAAACCATTTTTTACCCTCTTTTGATCTTTAAGGTGTTATAGGTCGATTTTTTGCGTCAAATTTAAAGGGTTTGTTCCATACTCATTGGTGATTCTATCGCATCTTTCAATTTTGGAATCCATCTACAAAATCATGAAAGGTAAGTTAATATAGCATTAGGGTTCTAAATGCAATATTAATTTTGATAATCATGAAATTGTTGATGTTTGATTGATTATTTACATTGTAGAAAACTCAATAACAACGTTAGATATAGTATGAAATCCATGATTATTACTTGTTTTGTGATGTATTGTTGATCAAATGCCTATTTGAAATGAAATTGTTACTATCTTATTGGTGCTGAATGTTGGTTGAGCCCAATTTGAAGTAGGGTATTGAGAAATTAAAATTGAAATTGTTGTAGCAAAGGTACAATATGAGTCTTATGCGTGCCTATGTGAGACAAACATACATAATTGATTTGGATACTTCAAGTGATGAAGAAGAAAAGGCCGCGATGTTGTTTCATCTAATGACATTGGATGTTCGTAGGCGTATTATTCGTCAACCGGTGCATAGGGAAGTGCAGACACGGTCACGACTTACCCGAGATTGAGTGTGGCATGATGGGAAAATGATGAATGATTATTTCACTCCCGGAACTGGTTATACTTCAAGACAATTCAAAAAACGTCTAGGCATGGATGAAGAATTATTTGAGAAATTGTTAGGAAAATTACTTGAAGTGGACGAAGAATGGCATCAACGTCCGGATGCAACTGGTGTAATGGGGCATTCTCCGCATATGAAATTAGTAGTCGTGATGAAAAGTTTGTGCAAAAGTATAGCCGTCGGTAGTGTCGACAACTACACTCATATGGGAGCCGCAACAACATACTATTCTGTAAAGAGATTTTGCAACTTAATATGCCACCATTTTTGACCAAGATACTTGCGCAAATCTACCCCTGAAGATGTGAGGAGGTTGCTAGCCGAGGGTATAAGAGGTAATAGAGTCGTTAATAGTGATGGATGGCCAAGATCGGGTGTGAGAAAAGTGTAAGGAAAAAAAAAGTCATCAAACAAATATAATTCCCGGAAGGATTCTCTGGAACCGTCAATATTATGACGGATACCTTGGTTTGTCCCACCTCTGAGACGGATATTGGGTATCCTTAAAGCGGATTTTTCTGACTAATATCTGGTATCCGTCTCTATGGCTTGATTATAGCTGGGGTCAGATGTGATCACTTCTCTAGCCAAGTCAAAGCTTTGGACCAGATTATAGCCAAATAATACCTCATAGTACTTACTTTTAGCTTGATTAAAGCTATAGTCAAACGAATTGCTCCCATAATGTTTGGCCAAGTAAACAGGTACTGGTAGATGCAGGAGATGAGTTTGTTCTTTCAAATTATTTAGTGAAGAGTTATCTCTTGCCATTTTCTTAGATTTAAATTGTAAATAAATAAATAAAATACTTTAAATAAATAAATAAACCATAAATGTGAGCGTATATTCTCTCTTTTATATTATCATCATTATGTGTAAATTAGTAAACTTGTAGTTATAATCATCCATTTTCATGTGTCTCAAAGTAATTCGCTGGCGTATAATATTTATAGTGCCATCATAATATATAAGTGTTGCATGTGGAAAGAGTACTGGTACACTATTGGTGAAGGAAATGGTATCTGAATTATTTTGCCTTTCGGGCAGAAGATAGAATATCTTCGTACTTTAATTAACTAATTTTATAGATAGAAGTAAGAGTACACTATCACGTACTTGTAATCTGATAATAAAAAAAAGCACTAAAAGTTGTACATAAATGTTCAACCATAGAACTCAAAAGAAGAAAAAAAATAAAAAATTTATTTACATTATTATTTTTTAGTTAATGATGTTTACTACCAATTTGACGATTATTAACCAAAGAAAATTAAAATAAATTCAAATCGAAGTCGTGTAATTCTGGTGCATTATTTTTTTAAGTATTAAGATCTCCGTACCAAAATGAAAAGTTGATAGTAATTATAATGGTCATGGCTCGATTCTTTCTACCATAGATTATTCTCCGAGCACACTCCGCCGGTACTTAAAGAGTCACATGCACGCAAGGGGAAAAAAGAAAGAGAGAGAATTGAAAAAAAAAAAAAAAAAAGAGGAAGGGCACACCAGACTTCTTTTCGAATCGAGCTAATCAGCCTCTTTATCATGTCCTCAAAGTGTTTCTGATGAAAACCCTATATATACCATTAACAGTATCAACTGCCGATCAAAAAACATCCGCAGGTTCCACTTCATAAAACAGTATCATACCTTCATAACATACAGTACCTTTTTGCTGTCAAGAAAAACCTAAAAATGAAGAAAATTTTGCTTAGAATTCTTTTCTTCTGCTTCCTCATATCTTTTAGTCAAGCGACTCAAGCCCTCTCAATTTCGACGAGCCAAGATGATGAAGGTCTAGGAGATTCTCAACACTCGGTCTATCAAAATCACCTTCAAGGTATGTTGTGAAATAGCTATTTTTGGAGCGCTGGTCATCTATATATGAGATTTTACATACTTGATCGATTGCACTTAATTTCTAGTCGAGGTTCCACAGAATATATATATATATCGTATGCTTTGAGACTTTTGTAAAGCATTTCGATCTTTAATTTAATTTATTTTCTGTTGTTTAAAATCCAAGGGAGCAGGAGGAAAAGCCAGGTATGAAGATGAAAGGAGAAATCAACAAATTAGAAGGGAATGCAATAATGAAGAAAGGGGAGGGAGGAAAAGCTTACGGTCGTGGAGATGTTATCAAGAGACGACCGAATAAAAGTGGAGGATCGTCTTTGATGTCAAGAATAAGCATTCCTTTGATTCTTTCTTTTCTTTCCTTTCCTTTTCCTGCATAATAAATAGGGCGTCATCGCATGCATTATTCTTAACAATCAATTTATCATATTTGAGATGTCCCCTTAGTGTTAGGGAGGTGAAGTACCTAGTTGATAATGAAATCTACGAGAGGTTAGAACTCGTCCACTATATAAACAAATGAAATCAATTTTTCATTTCAATTTCCATATGCTTCAAAAAAAAAAAATCGACAAGATCAAAAATGAAAATTGTGCGTGCGTAAAACAACCATAACCGTTAAAACAGACGGTATATAATCTCATTACCCCTAGAATCACTAATGATACCCAGTTTAAAAAATAGTTAAGAATTGGGTACTGGAAAAATCTCAAAAATCTCAAAAAAAAGAAAGAAAATACAACCACAGAGAAGATCCCCCAAATCATGTGATCATCGTGTTCATAATTTTAGGGGTATATAGAGGAATAGCCAAAGAAATATGTTGCCGTTTCCTTGATAACATACCTTTTTTTCAGTGTTTTCAACACATTGGTTAGTGGTTACAACCATCTAAGCACAATCCTGAAATCTTGATTGATTTCTTGTTCATTCAATAAGTTAACGCTAGAAAGAAGAAAAAAAAAGGGGGTGAAATGGTTAGAATTTGATATTTTTAGGTACACGTCTAATACAAGTGAATGGCATAACAGAATCACCCAATAATAGTTATTCGACAGTAATTGTCCGTTTTAAAGACTCCTGACAGAGCCAAGCCCATAGTTAAAAGTAGCTCTCCTATAAGATTCATTGGTGGGTGGCAACAGCTGGGGCTCAGACAGGCATTCCCAGGGCTTCAACCACATGGAGCAACCGCGCAAACATTAATACCCCCTTGTGTTGGTGGACAGATAACACCCACCCTATTTTGCAGGCAACAATCTCATTTTCTTAAAGAATCTGGGAATGAGTTCTTGTACACTTAATTCCAAAACATGATCCTAGCTAAGCGATGCTAAGCAAACCAAATCAAGAAACACAACAAAAGCAAATATTTATAAAGCTAATGCTAATGTACACCTGCACTAAACCAACAATCTACATATACAGATATCAGCATCCAAGTAAGTTTTTCAAGTTTTAACATGATTCTTTTTACGGGGTCGATCAGTATATGACGAAAGCAAGACAGACCATTTCAAACTAGTTTGACTTGGCCTCTGATGGGTTTGATTCCTTTGCAGCTACTTCAGGTGGTGATGCTGGCACCTCCATCGACGAACTTCCAGAGTTGACAATAGGTTTTTTGAACTGTACCAAAATCATGGTCATATTGTCACATCCCTCGCCACCAGCTGTTGATGGTGCCAAACATCTGTCGAGCACTCTTTCACAAACCACTGAGAGCTTAGATTCCTGCATTATTTACGGTGTTGAACGATGAGCGGATACAATTTTAAGAAGCTTGTAATATAAACTACTAGGGCCATCAACAAATACCCCTTCAACCACGAAATAAACACAAATGAGAGCCATTATCATAATTCCAGCTCATGAACGCGAGAGATGAAATTGCTACCTAACCAGAACTGGAAGTATTGGCATTCTAATCTGCCTGGGGCACTCTCACATCAACGGAATACCAAAGAAGCTCACAATTATTGATTTATTCTTCCATCAACTTCTTTTTATTATACCTGACTACTTCTCTTTGTTCATTAAAATTATTAACAATGTCAAAAGCCAAATTGCAGAATTGACCGGCACATAAATCGATGAGCCACTTCAGGTTCCTGGGACCAACTTAGGACATATTAGTTCCCGACAGCTCAGGCCAGACCTGAATACAACATGCCTTACACATTGCACACTGATTGATATATCTATTGACTTCAAGAGAGAAGCCTAAGCTGTAGCCATTCAACCTATGATCCAAACAAACTGCAATTGGTATGTGCTCAATTCACAAACAACCAACCACCGAAGTTTTCAGCTTGGACTATTTCCCTTGAAGATCTGATAGATCTGGCACACAAGGGTATGGTGTCTGCCAGCTGCCTGGACCAACTATTGCAACAATGGGCAGTATATGCTACAGAAAAGAAGGAACAGAGGTCTACTTACAGAGTTTAACTGCTCATGAATGAAATCAACAAGCTGCTGGCTAGACATGCAATCCCTGGCAACAACCATAGCAGTGGCATCAATAACCAGATGACTCAGAACACGGAATTAGTATCAAGCGAATTCCAAAACGACTGTGAACCAAAAGGTAAACAACATAAACATATGAAAGAGTGCTTCTCTCTTATTTCTTATCAGGCAAATATAATAACAACATGAATAAAAAAATAAGGTAAGTGAGATGTTTGAAACTTGTCTACAGAACTGCTGGTGCCGAACACCACAGTATGATTATGGAGAATTCTTGTTGAAATATCATTTTTAGATTTCTTCAGAAACATACTGCGTAGATGAATCCAGGCAGCGAACCAGTGTGGATTATTGATAAAATGTAGTCAAATAGGAGGGCTGCATAGTACAACCATTGATCAAATGCATAATTCCCCTAGTATGTTGAATAACCCACATGGACATGAGTGAGGATGACCGATGACCTACTTAAGAAGTAGATTATCAATAATTCACAGCACCTAACATTTGTAGCGCCATCATAAGCTGGGTGACTTAGTAAGCATCTCCCTTGAATTTAGTTTTAAACTAACTTTCGATAAGGTAAAAAAAAAAAAAAAAACTGAACCGGATGAATGTTAAATGCATGTGATTACATGGTGATTGGTGAGGAAATCATCCCACAACCACCTAATGATTGAAGAGTTTTCATTACACGCTTCGACAGCTCAAGTAACAGAAACCTAGAAGCTAGGGGATTTGCCAAACCACAATCAAGATACTAGCAAACCAAATACGAAACGTCTCAAAATATCCCGAATGACAAAAAGCGAATTGCCAAATTGAATTGGCAATGCTGACGGCAACACTGAGCCTCAACTTTGCAAAAAAAAGCATCATTGAGTGGTGTGGGAAAAGAGATGAAGGAAAGAAGAACAAGTTATTTGCCATCACACATACAAAAAGCAAAATAAAAAATAACTAAGAAAATAAAACCCTTCTCTGCTACACAGACTACAAGCCACAATCTTACTTCATTGCTTCGGACATTTCAACTTCAAACATTATTCAATGAAGCACAATCAGATTTGAGATCCAGGTCAAAATTTTATTCATGTAGTTGCTTCCCCATATATAAGACACTATTCGCCATAAAGGCTGTACTTTCAAGATTTCATGTGCCCTGGTGTACCTTTAATTTTTATGGTCCTACTAATATAACTGAATCAAATGGTGGGGTATTTTAATTTAGGAGGCTTACTTTAGTCATGCTAGTGATTGAGTATTGTTTTTTATATCTTGATTAAACCGCGTAGTGAAATGCAGCGCCTAGCCCTGCCTATGCGGCGATTAGGCACTAGACAGCTGTAGACCACCTGAAATTTTCAGGTGTTTTGCGGTTAAAGGGACGGCAGGAGAAGCACCGAAAACCTGGCCTTGAGTAGTTAAAGTCATGAAGCAGATGCAAGGTTTTAATTCAAATGTATTACTTTTTGGGACTCTATGGTGGAATCCTGTTAATAAGAAGCTAAATATATTATCGAAACATAATGCTGAACTGTACCACTAAATTTTGGCGTCAGCCATCTCACCCCAAAATGAATGAAGAGGAGTCATGGTCACATGGTGATCCTAACGTGGCGCCAGTGGGTAGAAGGCGGTGATGGGGTGAACAATGGTGTTAAAGGTGGATGGGTAAACTCAGAAATGTGATAAGGTAAACTTGATGAGGAAGGTGGAAAAGTGGTGCGCTTTTGGCATCTCATAGTTTGACTTATATGCACTTACTTAGTACATAAGCACCATCAGTGTTTACAGTGTAAGTAGGTTGCATTTCCCAACAAATATGCAGCAAGTATTGTTGTAGTGTGGAACACATGGACTAATACTATGGGTATTTTAACGAGATTATGAGTAACTCAACAACTTCTAAACTACAGACTACTAGAGCCCGTGACTGAATTTGCTGACAGTTGACTTTCTTCAATAACCTCGTAATAACAAAGAAACAAGAAGATTGAAAAACAAATAAACAGGATAGGCAAAGAAAAAGATCAAGGGATAACAGACTCACCAAATACCATCACACGCCAGCACCATAAAATCATCATCATCACAAAGCTCAACCTAATTCCAAAGAAATGAAGCACAAACATAAGAGATGAATGGTTGCGCACTTCCAATTGTAAGGTGTCCTTGGGAATACAAAATCCTAGATAAATAAAGCTGCTTTTGTATTTTCTAGCAAAAATTAGGATTCTAGAAACCACACCAACATGTCCTCTCCTATCTTAGGACGCGATTCAATGTAAAATCAATTTAATATAACAGAGCAGCCATCCCGAGAGTGCTTGAATCACAAGTCTCAAGTAATATGTTACTTTTACCAAAAAAACACTAATACACCTACCGAAAATTTTCAGTACATTTTTGTGGTAAACATGGTTAATCACGGGCGGAATCCACAGTACATCTATTCTAGGTCTTTTATATGTTCACGGTGCAGTGTACATATACTAACATGTGATGTTCTAGGTCATGAACTAGAAAATTATAAGAACTTTATTTGATGAAATTCTGTCAAGGTCCAGGAACTGAAAGAAATTTTACCTTTAGGTCTATGATGTATTATATTCCATGTATGCATCATCATTTAGCATGATTTTGACCTAGGACATCTATTCAAAAGATCAAAGCAACATGGCCCTGATATATGGCAAGCAGTTCTTAACGAGAATACAGTGGGGCGCAGAAACATACTGTGTTTATGTCTGGACTGGCAGTTACGATTTGCTTTTCTGCAGGCAAATACTTGTTCTGTTTGAACTCCATATCACCTGCAAATAGAAACGGAGGATTGGAAAGAAATAATGGTGGAAAGTAAGAAAAAAATGTCCTCTGATTTCAAGTGCTTGTATGCAAGATTCTTTAGTATTACTGGCTGAGAAATACCGATTGCTCTTGCTAAATTTAAGCTTCCATTGACACGCCCAGCATGGATGAAACCTCCAGCTTTTAAAATCCTTTCTTTCTCCACCTCAAGTTCAGGCTTGTGATCTCTAGACAAATTGTACGCCTACACCAATATAAACTCAGTGAGCGTAACACGTCCACTGTTATTAATAAAAGGAATACCAAAAGAATAGGTTATCATGAATGCAGAAGTTGTTCCAGTGGCTATATGAGCTGCCTAAAATCATGATTAGGGTAGGGTCATCGGTGGATCACCAGCATTCATAGCTACTAGTTCAATTCATAGATAGGACACAATCTGGTGTAGCATGATTGATTGCTAAGCAAGTTGTTGTATTTTACAGAGTCTACCAAGGACAGACGCATTGAACATGCTCACATTAAGAAAAATGTTACCTGACCCTTCCTAGATATCACACATCGAGAATCGCCGGCATTCGCAACTACAAGTTGGTTATTTCGAATTATTGCAACGCATGCTGTGCTTCCAGAAGTTGGACCCGAAAAATCTGAATGGGGACCCTGATTCAATTTTACAAGTAAGATAAGCCTTACAGTTAATGCTAAACGTAGCTATTGTGAAGTGAAAAGCAGCAACAAAGCACGCCTTATTGTAAATATGAAACAAATATTTATAGATTTACTCAAAGTCTTATTTAAATTATAGTTTATAGTGTTCTATAATATCAGTAGATTAGAAAAAATCCTTCATTCAACGGATGCACTGCAGCCAATTCGACCCAACTTCACCAATTGCTGGTTAAATAGCAGAATACATACACAAACCAAATCCAACAGGTGTGGTTACAAGTAAGTAGCTACTTCAACACTTTCATCTTCAGAACTAAAGCCTCATGGTGGATTTTTTATGCCAGTCATATTAAATAAGTATAAACAGATATGCCCGATTTCAAAAGGAAATTAAGCAACTATTTAAGCTAATAAAAGTATAACAGCAGTTGACTGAGAGAAATCCATTTTACGCCTGATTTGTATATATATCCAGATAAACAGTATTAGTTGTTAGGTGTATTATGAAGGCCTGTGGTATTCTTTGTTTAACATGCTACTCTGTTAATCAGAACTTTATATTTGAACACGGAGTACAAAAGTCATGAAAAGGTTGTAGAATTCATAATGGGTACAAAATTCCCATCTAATCATGATGCAGTGTCATAACACCTCTCGCCATTTTCTAGCATATCATCGGTCATTAGAATGGTTAAGAATTAACGGAATTAGAGAAACTAAGTTAATAACCATGTCAATGAGCTGGATTTCCTAATGCATTCTACATTTAAGGGAAAATTACATCTTTCGTAACGTGTAAAAACCGACCATGTTGGCATCAACAAATCAGTTAAAAGACACATATAATAAAGATATAATCGGGCTGCTTTATGCACGACAATCTATGTCTCCAGAACTTAGTGATACCTCCTCAAAAGCAAAATCATCTATTTGGTCATTAGCTTCACCCCTAGGAGACCATATCAACCCTTCTATCATTCCAGTGAACTTGTTAATTTTATCCCCCAATACTGCCAACTCTCTCCAACCTCTTTGTCCGCGCATCATCTCATCCATTCTAATCAAATTAATCAAAAACTTAAGTAAGAATAGAACAGACCAACATTAGATCGAACAAAAGAGCAAACAAAACTCATTGAAGAACCTGAAAAAAGATTTCTGAACGGAAGTGCCCAAGTCTCCAGCTGAGTAAGCTTCCTGCTTGAGCACCTGCTGGTGGAGGTATTTAGCACAAAATTTTGCAACTACTTTACCTGCAAATAAGCACACTTCCATGAGTAACAAGGTATACATAGTAGATATTACCAATAACAACTTTTTTCTTCCAAATAGTTAACTTCAAAGGGACAATATAATGCTAACAGGTTAAATACCAAATATATAAAAAAAATTGCATGTTGCAAACGCGTGGTGCTGTACCAGGTCAGTCCCCTAATTATGCATAAAGTATCTTGCCACGCCTCTCATTCCTTGTAATTTTCTGAGGAAAAGTGAAATGAGAGCTCCAGAAACTATTGGAACATGTACCTTAGCAGTTGATCCCACTAACCAATTTTCCACTGTATTCTCTTAATTAGTTTGAACTTTTATAAAAGACCTAAGACCACATTTTTGAAATTGACAACTCCAAGCTTTTGCAGCATCAAGTAATTTTATCCTCCAGTTACAAGTTAATAGTCCTTTTTCACAGCAATCTCATAATGGAAGTGAAACTTAACAGGAGGAGGAAAGGTGAGTATATTCTTAAATGCCATGTGTATGATGCAATCACCGTCCACCTACAACAGAACCGTACAAAATGTGCTATCTGCCGTTTTGACACGAGCAGCATGAGGACTTATGGCGCAGATGTGTATACAGCATCGTGGCGCATAAAAATGTCATGTTATGTGTATCTTGTTCCTATAATTGTGATATTCTTCCAAACCACAATATGTGGCTCTAGTTCAAAATGTATACAGCATCGCGGCGAATAAAAACGTTATGTTATGTATATCTTGTTCCTACAACTGTGATATTCTGTCAACCCACAATATGTCATTCTAGTATAACATCTTGCTCA
This sequence comes from Papaver californicum, assembly GCA_023531435.1. Lineage (NCBI taxonomy): Eukaryota > Viridiplantae > Streptophyta > Magnoliopsida > Ranunculales > Papaveraceae > Papaver > Papaver californicum. The sequence continues at coordinate 495,082 of JAJJMC010017017.1, forward strand.
CTGTGTAACAATGATGAGTTATTACAAACAACCATGTACTAGGATTTAAATGAACACGGTTATTTAAACCCTCATGAAAATGATCCAACGCTGAATTTAAGTAATCCCTTTGCCCTCTCAGATCATTTTAAAAACATTCAATAAGATACTATTTTCTTCTGAAACTTCCAACTTCATCAAAACTTGGTAGTCTTAGTGTGCAAAACTGAGGGGTCAATTGAGATAAAACGTAACTCTTGACAACAAGTCGTAACTGAGAAGAGACAGTGGACTTAAATAAGTTCGTGATGGGCTATGAAGCAGGATCCTGAAACTTCAGTACCCCAATGTTGTAACTGCAACTGAATATGCAGCTTGGCTGAGTGAATAAATGTTTATTGTTGCGTCACCAAATATCCGATCTCATTTTCACTATACTAATGCTAGCATTTATCACCCAATTTCATTTTAACTACAGAACTGATAGCATCTACACTCAATAACTTTTGCAACAAAGCAACCAAACAGGCAGTGACAAACATGACAACTTCAAAACCCTACGCTTTTAAAGGAATATATTATTTCTAATTTTGGGTAGAAACTAAATCCTGGACTCCAAAACGAAATCCACTCTTCATAATAAGGTCAGTTTATTTCTTCACTAAATAGTGATCCGGCTCCCATTCTACTGGGTAGTGGCACTACCTGGTTACATAACTCATTAACTTGATCTAATGATTGCGAAAACTTGACCAAAATGCAGATTTTCATATTGCTGAATTTGTTGCAAAGAATAATAAAAGGAAGCCCGTCCTGATGCAAAGTTCCAACTTCCAATGTATACGATGCAAGTGACTATGTGCAGGTCTTCCACGAATTGACAAAGGACAAAAATGGGTAGCGGACAAATCTCAGCTCAATGGAAAACATCCATGAAACCTATGTAAGAGTCGAATTACAACTGAAAACTTCTCGAGCAGCTCTTGTGGAGAACTGTAAATTTAAGATGTTTCAGCTCAATCATACCCAACATTAGCTAATTTAGAGACCCAGAAGAGAGATGCTGACTGCCAAATAGAATAGCTACTCTAGAATCTGGACTACCAGTTGTTAAGTTTTTGGGTCGTTATTTCCTACTTTTGAGATAAAAACCGCTCTTCTTCATTTTCGTCACACATACCAACTTCAGTTTTAAGTTAGTACTCCCTCCGTCCAAGTTATATAGGCACAAAACAAGTTTGTATTAGATTAAGAAAAAATATGGGAGTTATAAAAATCTATCTTTTTTCCTATATTACCCCTCCCTTTTTTGATGAAAACTAGAAACATTAAATTCGTTTTAGTATAATACTAATATCATTAATAAGGGTATATATGGAAAAACTATCCAAGAATTAGAACTATGCCTATCTAGATGGACAACCAAAAATAAGAATTGTGTCTATATAACTTGGACGGAGGGAGTAATTAACTGGTACATGGGTACTTATCAATCCAACAATGGATGGAGGGAGTAATTAACTGGTACATGGGTACTTATCAATCCAACAATGGATGGAGCGATGAGATTGTCCCAGCATCTGACATGTGAATACTTAGGTAGTTAGGATGCAAGAATTGCAGTTCCACATATGCACAAGGATTGAAGTTGTTTTAAATAATGGATGCACGAAATAACCAAACAACAGTCTAGGATCACAAAACATATCCGGGATGCCAGAATTAAGAAGGTCAACCTACATTCAGAAACTTATGAACATCTGACAAGGGGAAGTAACGGAGACAGAATTACTTTCTTTATATGAGTCATAACGGAAACAGTCTCTCTCAACAGCGATCCATCTCAAACTTTATTTGGTCCATAACGTGTACATTAATGTTTGGATAGACAGGCAAGCGATTTTTCCTACTTGAGGTAGAGATTTCAGAAAGATACTTCCCAAAATATATATATATATTAACGAAGATAAAACTAATTAAAAGGCAAAAACACAACTGCCTACCTCCATGACCATCATATACACCAAAGAAGGATGTCGAATTGTCTAGATCAGGAAAGGCTGCATGCTATACAACACAAAGCATTAGCACGAGATAAGATGATTTATAATACACTGCCCTGGAACTCATGTGACGTGCAAAACATCATATTTATTAACCAGGCAGGGATGGAAATTAGACATGAATGCCTTGCGAACTTAGTATTATCATCCAAAACAGATTTGCTGATTAAGAAACTGAGTTCAACCACTAATTCGACTTCAGAAAAGAATGGTAACACATGATGTGGCATTTATATCATTTAAGATGAAATTTTCTTCTTGGGAAATACCATAGAACAACAATAAGTCTTCCTGCTTGGAAACCAGACACATGCTAACTCGAGCCTCTGTAATTACATGGTAAGATAACAACGAGAGAGAAAATATATTATACAAAATACCAGAAACCCCGTAATTATTCCGTACGAAATTGTTATTTCCAAGTCGGAATCACAATCTTCACAAGGGAGATAAATAAAACTCCCTCGAAAAATCTACCCCTCAATTTAACTAAGATCAACATTAATAGAAAACAAGAAGAAGCAAAGAGTAGGCCCACTTAGTTATAAAAATGTGGTAGATGGTCCAGTTAGATAATCATTGACGCATCTAGTAGCTGACAGGTGAGAATTCTTTCACCGCCTAGCCTACGGACCAAACCCACAGAAATCATATCCATGTTTGCCACAACAATAATTAGAAAGTGGAATATTAAGCATAGGAAAGGTCTGCATGTGAGTCTGTGTGCGTGGTTGTGTAGGTAGGAGGGAGGGGACCAGCTGTTGCGACAGACATAGTGAGTTGCCTAGAGCACATGGTTTCCAACAAACTGTATCTATCTCTAATATGTTTTTGCCATCCATTTTACAGGAACACAGAGAAGGCACCTGCAAATGGCTGTTGCAAAGTAGAAAGGAAATTATCCATTGTGAAGTACCCGAACTTTTTATAACAGAGAAAGATAACACTTATTAAACCCTATCCATATATAGAAATAACTAGATTATAACTACACATAACAATAATAATATAACAGGGTAACTCAAGCTAGCAGACAGTGTGAAATTCAAAATCAGGTTGCATATACCAAACAAGATCAAGCACCAGAAACAACACCCGATAATCTGTTTGAACAGAGTACTCACAGCATCTTCCATGCTAGCACGCCATCCTTGCATGGAGGACAATCCAAACCTTAGTTTGCCATTCTCGCCATCTTCCGAAAACTTTTCAGTTTTAGGCGTGCTGAGGTATATGCCCATGCTGAGAAAAAGTAAAGATTAACCAATATCATTCAGTACAGAACACATCAACAATAATTGGCAATAATGAACGTACCAACATTAATTTTCATCCCACTTAAGGAAATAAAACTCAGATTTACCTAAGTTAGCTTAGTTATGAGCAAAACAGATATACAACTGAAGTCCAATTTAGTTCTAAATTAACTCCAAGAGATCAAACCTACATCAGTAAAAGACAAATAGAAATTACTAAGATCCTTAACAACTATCAAATACCCTGTTCAACGTGAATAGCGACGGATCAATTACTAAGATCCTTGGCCTAACAACAAAAACAAAACCTATCATCAAAGATCGACTGATGTAGATAACGTAGTTCAACATAGAATACGCAAATTTTACAAGAAGGTCAGATCAAATGATAAACAAAAAAATAGGGTTTCTAATAAGAACTTACATGCCAGGTTTGATGGATCGTTATGAGTACTTTAACTGATACAGAAGAGAGTGAATTAATTAGTAGGAATCAAATTTAGAAAATAAAATGATCTTACGATTCGGAAAAAGACTGATCAGCTAAGAGAGAGGGGGAGTACTCTGGATTTCCTCTTCTGCTTTTCTCTTCTTTTTTCTTGTGGGCTGCTTCGTCGGTACACCACTAAACCTGGCAGTTGAAAATTGAAATTTGGAAGTATACGTGTCTGTCTCACCTCTTGTTTCACGATTACCGAATGATTAAGAGTTTTCCGTTTCGGTTTTATATAAAAGTGATTAGAAAAATATTAACAGGGGTGTATTGGATCGGGGTTACGAGGATAATTAGATATCCTAAAAACATCTAAGTATTTGAATAGGATTTATGTGAAATTTATGTGGAATCATTAAATATTCATGGTATTTAATTATTATATTTTATAAGATTTTATAAATATTTGTAAGTATTCAATTCACTTAAGATTTATTAGGATAAAGGGGATTTATGATATAAAATAATTCTTATGGATAATTATAGGCAAAATATGTATACTATTATCTTCTATCAATCTCAACTCAAACCATGAGAGTTTCATGGATTCTTTTGAATAGTTTATATGTTGGATATTTTTTATCAAGGTATGCTATCTTTTTCCATTGAAAAATAATATTCTCTCCTATGGTTATAAGATGATGTTGGTCCTGAGTTTCGAGTCTCTCTTTTAAAAATAACCCTCTCCTTTATTAACTTGCTCATCTCCTCCTCTAGAATTATTGTATTTTCTGTCATTCATCTCCATATGTTGCTTGTGCTAAATTACATCTTCAAACTTCGTCATGTGATTCGGAATATGAAAACTTTTACCAAGCTCTTTTATTTTTATGTACTGTAATTTTTATTTTGAGAAACTATTTGGTGCTTAAAAATCTATTTCAATCTATATAAATCTAAACTAATCCAAGTTTAGTCTATTATAATCCAAAATTATATATCTACAAGAATCTAGGATTATTTTAAGAAACATTATAAATCCACTAGATTCGGGCAAAACTATAATCTATTTTTACCCATCAAAATCCTAGGCCAATACACCCCTGTAAATGATTGTGTATAATCTGTGTATATAAATCACCGACTATTTTTAACCCGTCGGTCATAATTGAATTCCACAAATTACTCCATGACACCTGGTTCGTTATATCGGGTAATACGCATCAACACCGATACGATACGTTTGTTTTAGTGATATTGAATGATACTGATAATAGAGTAAGAGTGTGTTTAGTATAGATCGTGTGAGTGAGTGAGTTGTACATGTATGAGTTTGTGAGGTTATGGTTTGTGTCAAGTGCATGTGTGTGAATTAAGTCATGGTCTGTCATGATTTCTATATAAGCAGTCGACTGTGTAACTCATTAAGATTGCTTGGTTTCATTCAATAGAATCAGAGAATCCACATTATTAGAAATGTAATCATGGTATCAGAAGGGTCAGCCTCACGACTTTGATCCTTGGGTATTTTGCTCTAAATTTCTTTTTATCTTCTGCTGCCTAATCGATTTTCACTTCGGAAATTTTTCGAGACTTTAATCAATGATTGTCTGTGTTCATGAAAGGTTGTTCTTCTCTGATTTCACGGGGATTTTATGGTGTCGATTTTTTGTAAGCTTTGTTCGATTCTCGATGATTCTCATCTTCGATTTCAGTATTACTTCCCTTCAATTTCAAAATCTATTTACTTCAATTCTTGCTGATTTTGGTTCGTTTTCAATTTCGTTGATTTTGTTTTTCAATTACCTTCGATGTCAATTTTATTTTCAATTTAACTTCAACTTCAATTTCAGTTCATTACAGATCAATTGAAAATTATTTTTCATGTAAGACTGATGGTAGTAACCTCAGGTTTGATGATTCATTTACATGTAAGACTAGAGTACAGTCACTATGATGCGTGTCGTAAGTGCAATAAATTACTCAAGATATTTATCATTAATTAACTAGTAATATAGTAATAGTAAGGATCGTTCCCACAAAGAGTTGTGTAATCGAGATGATATTTAGATTAGCAAAACTAAAATAAAGTAAAAGACAAAGGGGGTTTTGAGATTTAATTAACTAAAAAGAAAATAAGAAGAAAAGGTGATTAAGAATTCCTTATCTGTTACTAAACATTGACTGAATTAGTATACTTATCTATCTTTCGTTTGAATCATTCATCACCAACCGTAGAATAGCAATAAGCTCTGATATCCCCCAAACTCCTTGTGTTACTGGATACGGAAGCGCTCGACTACCAGATTATATCCATCTGAGCCACCATGAATAAGATCTCAAGGTGTAACTCAGTCGAATGCATTAGGGTTTGTGAATTTAGGTTGATCATGGCATCAAACGCATAAGCTCGGTCTGCTTACTCATGTTGTCTTCACACACAATTGCTCCACAGAATCCATCTACAAGGTCTCACGTTCTCTACTTGTGTAGGAGATGATCGACAATTACGGATCGCTCAACTCTCTACTAGCAATATAATGATCAATAGATTAATCTTGCGTGCACTCCAAACAATTTAAGGAATCAATCATAAACCATAGATATAGTGAAAACAAACGATGATGATAAAAACTTCAAACACAAACGATGATGATAATAACTTCAAACAAACTTGTATTAACTAATAAAGTTTCATGCTTAGAACATTGAATTCATCATTAATCAACAAAAGGTTTAGCTACTCATATTACAAAAAAGAATGGTTTCCCTCTAAAGGGGTGAACCCTAGGTTTAGATGTAGAAGTTGTGATATGAGAGGTAGAGTATGTGTATTGGATTGTAAAAATGTCTTTTTTGAGCCTTAGATGTCTTTTTCTATAGCCTTAAATGCTTTTCCCTCAAGTATCCTCTCATTCTAGGGTTTAGAATCCTTCCTTAACCATGTTTCATTGCTTTAGAAGTTAAAAACGCGTCAACGCGGACCCAATAGGTTCACCACAGTCAGAATGGTCGATTCCCATGAGCAATGCCGACTCTAGGACCAAAATAACTTGCTTCAGTCAGCATGGTCGATTCCCAATGAACCGTGCCGACTTTAGGACTTAAAAATCCAAGTTTTATGTATAAAAAGTGCTCTAATCGGCATAGTTAGGAACCGCGCCTACTGAAATGCTGCAGATTACTTTTTTTCTTTCTTCGACTATTTTGTCCATAACTTCTTCGTCTGAACTCAGAATGACCTCATTTTTTTTGCTTTCACTTCGTATTTTCATTATATTCAAAATGGTATCAAGAAATCCTGGATTTGGATGAGTATAATTTGTCTTGGGATTTGCATCAATTGACCATTTGTTGGCGATATATGTGTATTTCAACTTTGATGACACTTGTTTTCTTGCTTAAGTCTGGTGATTGTTGGTGAATGGTGTTGAACTGGTGTTGGTGTTGGTTGATGATGTAGTTGATTCTCTTCAGTCGTTTCTCTTCAGTTTGTTTCTTATACTACAAGCTTGAGTTGATAGTGTCGATTGCTGCTCCTTTAAGTATAATGGTGTTTGATTGTCAATACTTGTTAGTGTTGGTGAAAGTATTGTTTCTCTCATGATACAAGGCTCTTAAGATGCAGTGAGTGAGTCATTCACTTGTAAAACTCTGTATCCATCATTTGCTACTATTCGTATGACTTCGGTGTGTGTGTGGTGTTTTTTTTTGGTACCTTGATTTGCTGGTTTTGACTAAAGCTTATTGCAGTAAGAGGTGTTTCCGTCTTGGTAAACTCTGCAATCATCTTCAACTAATTGTATATCAATAATTCACCAAGTTCAATTAATACTCTTTGGTCCTTGCTTACGCTGCCGACTGGTGTTTTGTGTTGTTTGTGCAGTTTAACTATTGGTGCAGACGGACAGTTATTATTGTTATATTGGATACAATTTTTTTTATTTCTTCAGAGTTTTTTTTTCTTCTCATAATATTTGGTCCTTGCAAATTTCAATGCTTGGCCCTCTAGTATCCTCTTCTTCTAGGGTTTAGAATCCTTCTTTAACCATGTTTCCTTGCTTTAGAAGTTAAAAATGCGTCAACGCGGACCCAATAGGTTCACCACAGTCAGCATGGTCGATTCCCATGAGCAATGCCGACTCTAGGACCAAAATAACTTGCTCTAGTCAGCATGGTCGATTCCCAATGAACCGTGCCGACTTTAGGACTTAAAAATCCAAGTTTTATGTATAAAAAGTGCTCTAATCGGCATAGTTAGGAACCGCGCCTACTGAAATGCTGCAGATGACTTTTTTTCTTTCTTCGACTGTTTTGTCCATAACTTCTTCGTCTGAACTCAGAATGACCTCATTTTTTTTGCGTTCACTTCGTATTTTCATTATATTCAAAATGGTATCAAGAAATCCTGGATTTGAATGAGTATAATTTGTCTTGGCATTCGCATCAATTGACCATTTGTTGGCGATATATGTGTATTTCAACTTTGATGACACTTGTTTTCTTGCTTAAGTCTGGTGATTGTTGGTGAATGGTATTGAACTGGTGTTGGTGTTGGTTGATGATGTTGTTGATTCTCTTCAGTCGTTTCTCTTCAGTTTGTTTCTTATACTACAAGCTTGAGTTGATAGTGTTGATTGTTGCTCCTTTAAGTATATGGTGTTTGATTGTCAATACTTGTTAGTGTTGGTGAAAGTATTGTTTCTCTCATGATACAAGGCTCTTAAGATGCAGTGAGTGAGTCATTCACTTGTCAAACTCTGTATCCATCATTTGCTACTATTCATATGACTTCGGTGTGTGTGTGGTGTTTTTTTTTGGTACCTTGATTTGCTGGTTTTGAATAAAGCTTATTGCAGTAAGAGGTGTTTCCGTCTTGGTAAACTCTGCAATCATCTTCAACTAATTGTATATCAATAATTCACCAAGTTCAATTAATACTCTTTGGTCCTTGCTTACGCTGCCGGCTGGTGTTTTATGTTGTTTGTGCAATTCAACTATTGGTGCAGACGGACAATTATTTTTGTTATATTGGATACAATTTTTTTTTTATTTCTTCAGAGTTTTTTTTTTTTCTTCTCATAATATTTGGTCCTTGCAATTTCAATGCTTGGCCCTCTAGTATCCTCTTCTTCTAGGGTTTAGAATCCTTCCTTAACCATGTTTCCTTGCTTTAGAAGTTAAAAACGCGTCAACGCGGACCCAATAGGTTCACCACAGTCAGCATGGTCGATTCCCATGAGCAATACCGACTCTAGGACCAAAATAACTTGCTCCAGTCAGCATGGTTGATTCCCAATGAACCTTGCCGACTTTAGGACTTAAAAATCCAAGTTTTATGTATAAAAAGTGCTCCAATCGGCATAGTTAGGAACCGCGCCTACTGAAATGCTGCAGATGACTTTTTTCTTTCTTCGACTGTTTTGTCCATAACTTCTTCGTCCGAACTTAGAATGACCTCATTTTTTTTGCGTTCACTTTGTATTCTCATTATATTCAAAATGGTATCAAGAAATACTGGATTTGAATGAGTAGAATTTATCCTGGCATTTGCATCAATTGACCATTTGTTGGCGATATATGTGTATTTCAACTTTGATGACACTTGTTTTCTTGCTTAAGTCTGGTGATTGTTGGTGAATGGTGTTGAACTGGTGTTGGTTTTTGTTGAGGATGTTGTTGATTCTCTTCAGTCGTTGCTCTTCAGTTTGTTTCTTATACTACAAGCTTGAGTTGATAGTGTCGATTGCTACTCCTTTAAGTATAATGGTGTTTGATTGTCAATACTTGTTAGTGTTGGTGAAAGTATTGTTTCTCCCATGATACAAGGCTCTTAAGATGCAGTGAGTGAGTCATTCACTTGTCAAACTATGTATCCATCATGTGCTACTATCCGTATGACTTCAGTGTGTGTGTGGTGTTGTTTTTGGTACCTTGATTTGCTGGTTTTGACTAAAGCTTATTGCAGTAAGAGGTTTTTCCGTCTTGGTAAACTCTGCAATCATCTTCAACTAATTGTATATCAATAATTCACCAATTTCAATTAATACTCTTTGGTCTTTGCTTACGCTGCCGGCTGGTGTTTTATGTTGTTTATGCAATTCAACTATTGGTGCAGACGGACAATTATTCTTGTTATATTGGATACAATTTTTTTTTATTTCTTCAGAGTTTTTTTTTCTTCTCATAATATTGATTCTTCTCCAACACTTCTTTGTTTGAAGTCAAGATCAGTTGGTAAGGTGTAGAAAGTGAGGTGTGTATGGTGTGTGTTGATTATGGTAGCTGATAATAATGTTTGTTGGTTAAGAGTATACATATGATTACAGGAGCCAAGGTTTTAATATTGTTATTTTCTCAATTGGTCTTTTACTTCTCTTCACTAACCAAAGACCTGCAAATTTCTTTTATGCTAGTGTGTGAGCAATCACTTTGGAAATGTGATAGTTCCATTCAGTAATTGCATTGCAGCCTTATGTAGATGGTGGATTTTTAACGAATGATAAAATAGTAAAATCATCTCTACCCAGTAGGAGAATCAAAGAAATAATACTGTATATGGTACTGACTTAGTATAAAATTCATATTTCATATTCCGAAAGAGAATTGAAATATCGAATGCTTACCATGGAAAGCTCTTATAATATAGAGCAACATTGTCCTCATAATATCATTGGTGTTGATAGTAATTCGTCCCCAGATGGTTTCTGACTATTCAGAATAAACGTCCAGAACACTCTTTTGTTCCTGATTGGATGTCAATGCTCCTAGATAGATCGACTACTAGTATAGAGCGACTTAATTCCTCTTTTATTCCATGGTTAAATATTTATAGTGACTTTACATCAATATTCAAACTCTAATTGAATAACATTGATTGATCATAACATATAACAAGCTGCGCCACGGATACACGAGGACGAAACATCGTGTGTTCGTAAGTCACTGTCAAGCCAAATGCAAAAACCAAAGCTACGATAATGATTAGTCGAGCTTGAATAACATATTACCAACGTAGGTTGCATAAAAAACCCAATATTGGTCGAAATACAACGAAACCCTAATTTTGATTAATACCCAATTTCTGACATATCGTCATATCACCTTACAAAAACGTGACAATGGGTATGGAATGGGGCAAAATGTTCTAAAAAACATATGCTCCCCTATTTGTCCACTACAACATAATAAAATGTTATCTCATTCCGAATAATGGTCTAAGAGATATGATTCAAACCTTAGACGAACTACAATCTGAAAATTGTCAGAATTTCAAATGGAGGATTAATGTTTTCTCTGTTTAGCGACCAAAACGAGCTCAAAACATAAATCCTTTTGTATGAGCATGTAGCCAGCGATTCAGGATTCTGAATTGGGGCTGATCATCGAAAATAGACATCGTATGAAGAATCTACAAATTTACTGAAGGACGTCATGTCTAAATTTTTTATAAAAACTAACACCCACGGGTGTAAATAACAATAATGTTCTTCAAAGCATAGCACGAAGAGCATAGCTTGAACAACATAGAAGTGAAAGAAAAAAAAATAATAAGAAAAAAAATAGGGAGATTATGGGACCGGCACCAACCGGCCGGCCTCCCTTGGTCGGTCCCTCACTCCCATATTTTCTCAAAAAAACTTTATTTTATTTTAGGGTTTCCTCTTTCCATTTAAACTCTTATGCTCTTTCTAATTTCTCTTGCTTCAAACACATAACTTTGTAGAGCTATATAGAGACGACATGGTATGCGAAGCATAGTCCTACTGACTATCAAATTCGTGATTAACCCATGATAAGACTCACCCTTGACCGGTCCCGCCACCTTAGTCGGTCCTCCTTCTAGGATTATCCCTCTTCTTTAGTTGGTCTCTCCACTAGTCACGCATCTACCATTGTTCATCTGGCACAATGCATTTGGCATGGTTCATCTTCCATGATTCATCTGCCATATTAAGGTTTAATTCAATTGGTCCCGCTACCCATATTTAAAATAACCTCAGTTTTGTCCTAGAAACTAAATATTTTACAATTTGCTAGCACTCACTCGACTTGGTGCTCGCACGACCAAGCGCTCACGCGAATTGAGGCTCGAACGACTAGCATCATTCGAGTATCATTGCGACATAATGATACGACACAATGACCAGTGTCAACATTAATCAGACTCTTTAGTCCATGATTTATTAAGCATCACCGCTTGTCTTAGCACACAACTAGTGCTTCGTCCATCAATGAATCAACATGCTAGACTCATCAACATGCTAAGAATGACAGTCTAGCTAGGTCAACGACTGACCAATCGTCTACAAAGTAGACTCAACCATGATCGAGATATCAATTATGTCACACGGGGGATATTCACTAGGGTTTTGGTCTGGAGGCCTACAACACGTGTAGTGTAACAATACACCCATGACGAGAAAGTATAAAGTCGTGTCGGTAGTTGAAGGAGTGAAGAGACTAATGGTTTCACAACTGCCAAGTCCCACTCACACGACGGAGTCGGTTTTCACCATGATTTCCATTTCTCTACTCTTCCACTTCTCTACAACTGTCACCACTTACGAGATCAATGTGTTAACTTCTTCCTCTATAAATAAGTTCTTCAACCTATTGAAAAGGACAAGAGTTTCATCCCATAAGCACTTGAATGATCACAGAGCTATCATCTTAGAGATTCTCAGAAAACTCACTTTTGTCTTCATAGCAGTTCAACACATCTTACATTCAATTCCATTGATCTCAATAATCTCCATGTTTCCCTCCCTACATATCAACCCTTCTCCTTCCTTTGTGACTGAAACGAAATTGGAGCAGTCATTTCTTGATTTAGGATGATTTCGTACAGATTGATCTCTTGAATCTTAAAAGTATTCATATAATACAAATGTTTGATGTTTAAGTGAATTGGTGTTTAATCGAGTGACTTGCTTCGACTGGCATAGCTTGATCTCTCATTGCTCTGACTAGCATTAACCCTTCTTCACCATTTCCCTATTTAACCTCAAATCGTTTTTACCCACAAACACCTTGGTTTCGTGTGATTCATTTTATTTTATGTCTTGGCATACACTTTTCAAATTGGTATTTACTTATCTGCAGTGTGCAAGTAAGTTGCAGTGGTTAGTTGAAACTTTGGTAGTCAAATAGTTATCATTTATAATGGAGTGACAAACTGTTGGTGCAATGGGTTTACAATTGTGGGGTATTACTAGTTTTTGCAAGATGTATAATGTGTAGGTTTGGTGTCTTCTTCAACTTAGCTCCTTGGTGCACCTATATGGCTTTGCAAGATGGAGTTCTGTGTATATAAATAATAATGTACAAATAACACAAGTTAGCCTTCTTTGTTAGCTATTCTACTTTTACTTGATCATCTCAGTTACACCATAAGTATATATAGTGTTGGATGGTACTTAATGTTACTTGAAGTGTATGCCTACAATATATGCTATGGCTGCTACTATAACGACTTTGTTTGAACCATCTCTAACTCAGCTCGTCTCAGCTCACTGGTGTTTTTATTGTTCACTCTCCACCATTTGAGACCTGTAATTTCCTCTTCTAGACATGTATGGTATTGTTTGTGGGTAAAAACGATTAAAGGGTAAAAGGGGAAAATTATGAAGTAGGTTGTTGCTAGTTGAACCAAGTTTTCCAAAGAGCGAATCGATTAAAGAACAAATCGTTTAAACACCTGATTTAGGGTGAAAACAAATATACGTTAAAATCGTACTTTCAAGTAGGTTCGAGAGATCAAAATTGAACATGACAAACCTAAACCAAAAAACTTAGGTTTCAAAGATGAAGAGGATTTGGGTAGTTCTTAAGGGAGGAAAGCAAATAAGGTTGAGAAAATATTAGTGTGATAGTGTATGAAGAAGAAAATGGATTCTCATAGAGGAATCGCTAATTCTGTAGGTTTTGTTTCTTCAGACTGGGTATCTTGTCTGTCTTTTTGTCTTGTTTTGAATAGATCAGAATTATCTATTTATAGTTCATAGGAGACACACTGACTTCTCATAAGTCGTGGAAGTTAGGGAGAGGTGGATAAGTGATGATTATAGAGATCGTAATGGGGTGGTGCCTAGAAAGTAGGGAAAACCTGTCTGACCACTACTCCTTATCCTCTCAACTGCTTTATAACCGCCCCCTACTTGTTAACCTCTTGTTCGTGGAGGTGGTACCACCACCCACGATGTCGTAGACCGCCAAACCAATACCCTAATGAGAACCCCCCATGTTGTATTTGATATCTTGTGGAAATAGTGGAATCATAAGCCACTATAGTTTTGATTAAGTCAAGTCAAGTCAAATGACTTGCTAAGTTAGTGAGACAAGTTGTATGACTCACTGGATTAATAGTCAGACTGATTAGTGTCGAGTCTGGGAAGTTTAATGGTCATGTACTTACTTTGAAGTAACATGGCATATATTGATGGGTATGTATTAGCTCAGAAGCGACTTATCGTAAGTCTGGGAGGCATTTGAGGCCAAATGTTGTAGATGGATCCTTAAGAAAGGAAACCTATTAGAATTCGTATAAGACTCATTGTAGGTCCTATATTGAAAAGAAAGACGTATTTCTGAGGAAAGTAGCTAACAAGGCTAACACTAACTACTTAGCGCAAATAAGAATGTGTTACTCTTTTAATGTAAAAGGCTAGTATGCTAATGTCTCAGGAGTAAGACCAATATGCACAACTTCTAGTAAATATTAATTGTACTAGGGCTAGAAGGCTAGTATCAAGAAGGTTTGAAGTTAGTACCTCCATTGTATAGTTAGCACCAAGGTTCAAGCATTAATATACTTGTGGCTAAGTCGATAAATACGGCCATGCTAAGCCAAGGGCGCATTGGCCATGGATGTGCTAGGCTAAACACCTTAAAGAGCTAAGACGCGGAAGCTAACAGGGCCAAGCTAGGGACGCGTTGGAGAAGCTAGGGGTGTATTAACTTTGGAGACGCATAGGCCTTGGACGTGCTAGAGAGTCTAACGACGCACATGATCCAACTAGGGACGAATCAGAGTAGGGAAACATAGAAGGCTATGGCGCTGAGGCTTGGAAGCATAGGAGCCAAGACGAGCTGGAGAATGGGAGAGACGTGCTCGAGATGGAACGCGCCTGAGCATTATCAAGCGACGTGATCGGTCTTTGGCTAGGAACGTGCTCGAGCTAGGACGTACATGAGATAGCACTAGGGATATGCTAAGAGTCAAGGGCGCCAAAGAGAAGCTAGCGACGCGGCTTTGAAGTCGCATAGGCCTTGTGGAACATTTGTCCACTAGGGTTAGCACATTTGGTGCTAGGATTAGGATTAGTACTTTGGTGCTAGGGTTTATGTGCCAAGGTGGTGATATGTTGGCTAGGGTCTTAATAGGCTAAAATGTGCTAGATAAGACCATTTTTGGTTAGTTAGCGCTTCTCATGTGCTAGGGTTTAGTGCCAGGAAAGTTAGCACTTTTAGCGTTATTATGGCTAACTGGTGTTAATGCGGTGCTAAGACAAATATCCAGTGCTAACTTGGCACTAATATTGGAAAGGTTAGGGTTATCCTAGCTCATAGATTCAATGCGTCTTTTATGCCTTTGCTTCTTAGTTGTGGCGCATCTAAGGGGAGTGGCGCATTATTTATGGCTTATATTTAAGCAAAGTTCTAAAGTAACATATTTAAGCTCAGAAGATCAATTTGAGGAGCATTCGATGTGAATGAATCGTTAAGCTATAATGTATTTCAGGGTTTAAGCTTTAGCTATTCTCGAGCTTAATCGATGTTGCTAGAACATCGATGCACGTTCGAGGCAAGTTCAAGGAATTCAACCGTGGAATTTATGCGACTTGAGACTAGTTCGATATGACATGAATATTATGAGTATTGAGGAGGCTACTAGGCCAGTTTAAAATATTTAGAGAGAATATGTGTTCTTAATTCACTTACAGAATATAAATAGAGACACAGTATTCTATATTAAACATATACGCATAAATATGTAAATATATGTTCTTGTTGTTTAGCAGATGACAATGCCGTACAGATTGATCTCTAGAACATATATTTACATATATTTACAGTATTGTATAAGTAATTTTAATATGTAATATTAATACATTGATCTCGTAAGTAGTGGCAGTTGCAGAGAAGTGGAAATCATGGTGAAAACCGTCTCCATTATATTAATGGAACTTGACAGTTGTATTACCACTATTCCATTCACTTCTTCAACTGCCGACACGACTTTTATACTTTCTCGTCGTGGGTGTATTGTCACACCGCACGTGCTGTAGGCTGTCATACCAAAACCCTTGTGAATATCCCCCCATGTGACATGATTGATGTTTCGAGCATGGTTGAGTCTATTTTATAGAAGGCTATTTTCTGGTCAGTTGTTGACCTAGCTAGACTGTCAATCTTAGCATCTCAATGAGTCTTGCATGTTGACTCATTTATGGATGAAACATAAGGTGTATGCTGAGAAAAACAGTGATGTTTTATAGATCGTCAACGTAGGGAGTCTGATTGATATTGACATTAGTAGTTGTGGCATATCATTGTGTCAGCTGAGGCAGCAATGATACTCGAATGATTTTGTTGGATTAGTAAGTATAAGTCTGATGAGGTTGATGGATCGTCAGAGACCAATATGTACGTACATTTTACAATGTTTGGATCTGTCAAGAAAATCCGTATGAGCATCAAGTCGTGTGAGTGCCAACTCGTGTGAGCGCCAAATTATTTAGTTTAGTCTTTATGTATGTTTGTTCGATTAACAAAGTAGAGAAACTATGACTATTTTAATTATTGGTAGTAGAACCAATTAAATTATGCTCTTTAATTGATTAAGTAATAAACAAGCCCTAATATGGCAGATGAACCAAATGGTAGATTGACCAAATGGCAGATGAGCCAAATGGTATATGAGGGACTAGTGGGGAGACCGACTAGAGAAGAGAGGGTGGAACCCAGAGATAAAGGAGGACCGACCAAGGTGGGTAACTGATTAATGGTGGGACCGGCCATGGGCCGTGTAACACGAGTTTGATGGCCGCAGGACCATGCTTCGTGTGTCATGTCGTCTCTCTAGCAATACTTTGATATATATTTAGTAGTAATATTTAAGAGGGAGAATTTGGTGTAAGGACCAATTGGTGTGAGGACCAATTGGTGTGAATGCCAAAATTCGGAAATATTAAAATAATAATATTTTAATATATTAGATGGTTGCGGGACCATTTTATATTGTTGTGCGCAGCTGTTTTGGTCTTTTGAAGATATTTAGAATTTTTGAATTTGGTAGAAAGAGCAGAAAAGTTTTAATAGAAAGATGAAACTGTGGATAAAATAAAATAATAAAACTCTAAAAAATATGAGAATAGGGACCGCCTAATGATGGCCGTCCGATTGGCACCGGTCCTACAACTCCATATTTTTTATTATTTTTAAAGTCCCTCTCTTATTTACTCTTTAAAGCTCTTGCTCCTCAAACGACTTTCTCTTCGAACGACTTGCTTCGGAGACCATTATTATTATTTACATCCATGCACTACAAAAAAAATGGGTTTAAGCGACTCTAGTTTTAAGTCGCTTAAAGCCCCTTATAAGTCGATATAACAGTTATAACGACTAAAAGTGGCACTCGCTCCGTTGGTTGCCCAAAGCCATGTATGTCAAAGCCTTGAGCGACCATGCAATCGCTCTAGTAATAAACCAACTAACCTAAAGCGAGTACTTTTCTCATTACTTAACATTTAGACCAACTAACATGGAGCAAGTAAAATTGTGATCACTTAACATCTAGACCAACCAATATAGCAAGTAAAATATCAATCGCTTCAGATATACCAATCATTCTAAAGCAAGTAAACTACATAGTTGATAGATACATGGAGCAACTCTTCCTGAAATTGCTTGGTTAAGGTTTTAAGCGATCAAATAATTTTGCTCGCTAAAAGCGATTTCTGATTTTGATTGGCCTAAAGTTGGTTGCTTAAGGTTTTAAGCTCTGAATTCTTTTACTCTCTAAAAGCCATTTGCGACTCAGGAGCTATCAAACTACCTAGTTGCTAGATACATGGAACAACTTAGCCTTAAGTTTTAAACGATTAAATGATTTTGCCCGCTACAAGTGATTTCTGATTATGATTTGTCTTAAGTTGATTGCTTAAGCTTTTGAGCTATCAAAGTTTTTACTCAAGTTAATTGCTTGAGCTTTTGAGCTTCTAAATTATTTTGGAATTCAGATTTTAATTGGCATGTTTAAATTTTTAAACTATTAAATTTTGTGTTCATTAAAAAACAAATTATAATTTAGATAATTCCAAAATTTAATTAAAATTAATATCAAACAAATTATGAAGAAAATTAAATTTTATTGTATCACATAATTCAATTTATAACATTTCTTAAAAAAATTACACTTTTTACATAGAAGGAAAAAAAAATTACACATTTTACATAGAAGGAAAAAAAAATACTGCAAGTATATTATCGAGTACTGTCCCAAATGCCGTTACCACAGTTAGGGCCGAAGAGAATGTTTTATTCAAAATGTTATTGAACTGCAAATCAAAACAAAAACTATTGTGAAATACTTGGAAGCAATTACTTAACTAACATTTGAGCATCTCCATTTAGAGAGGTAGACTGGCGAAAGATTACTATGACTTACCCATAAGCCGGTTGTGTTTACTCGTCCTCGGCTGCTAGTTGCATCATTAAAATACTGCGGGATCGATATACCAAGGAACAATGAGAGGCCAATTGTGTACAGGTTCCTCTGAGAGTTACTGTTTGTGAACTGAGTATATGAGATTCCAGTGGCAGCTAAAGAGACAATAGGAAAAATCGTTACTAACTGTTAGTGTCTTGCCTGCTTCTTAAAACTACTGCAGAAACCATTATGCATTTCGGCAAGTACCTGTAAGGACTTACATATGTGATCGAAGAGAACACAGTGAATAGCTGCAAATATAGGGAACGGAATCGATGCAAAGAAAGCACCAAACTTTCCTGCAATTTTTAACAAGAGCAACAAAAATAAAACATTTCATAATTGTTGGAATATAAAATGGTTTTGATTAATTATAAGATGTTGTGTAATAGTACAAACCAAAGATTGAAAAGAAAATCATGAAAACGGAAGATATCTGCACCACTCTTCGACTTCCAACACGTGTTAATCCGAGAAGCCCAACATTTTCTCTGAAAGATAAACACATAATTACCGACTTCATTTACACAATATTAAAGAATAAGACAATATATATATATGATGGTTAACCCAGGTTTAAGTGTGCCTTACACTGATACATTTGTACCAACAACTGCTCCAAACAAACCATCAAACAACATCCCCAAACCCTATTGTAGGACAACACAGTTGAGTAAGTTATAATAATTTAAACGGGGACTCACATTTGCACTTGGTTTTGTTTCATTTGGACGAGTATCTCTAATGGATGTCCATATAGAGCGGGAAAAGAGACAATGGTACTCTCTACGTAAATTGGAAGACAAACATGTAGACCGACGCTTCGAGTAAGCACATTAGTTGGTGGAGGTGTAGCACCCGAGAACCGTGATGCAGCAAAATATGTTCCTGTTGACTGCAATGGACACAAGTAAAATTTCTCTAGTATAGATAAGTACCAGGAGTGATAGCCATCCACCAGAACAGTACACATTGTTATTAGTAAAGCAAAGGAATGCAAGAATCAAATCCGCACCTCAGAAGTTGAAACAAGTGCGGCTCCAATCATTCCGAAGATGGGGCTAGCTTTGAAGATAGGTGCACCCCACTGAAAAGGGTATGGTATTCTAATCCTACGGCAATATATGGAAAGAGAGAGTAGAAAAATAAACCATGTCAACACTAGTCGATTAACCTTATAAGAGCAAAGCTAAACAAGAACAGTACATGTAATTCAGTAATTCATAATGAATTATATACCAATTACCATCGAGATGCTGACATAAGATTGGAACGATCAACACAGCAGCTCAACTTAGTTTGTTCACTGACATGGTTGTATGCACCACTTACTGTAAGTAGGGCAGCAAAGGCCCAGACAATTCCAACACTAAACAGTACACCAAATTTCTCAAATATGGCATTTTTGCTCCCACCTATAAACTTCATATACTGTACGTCAAGAATCACGAATTCTAGTTACATTCATGTCTTACTTTTCCTACCCACAGTGAAAATATTATTATGAATCATATAAATAAACTATATCAATCCAGAATGCATTACCTGTTGACAGATAACAAGTAGAATTAGCATGGGCAGACCAATCTCTATGCACTCTCCAAGCTGTATATGAAGACCACATAAATTAGGCAATGTAATTGGTATTATACCTGGTTCCCCCGTTCACATAGGTACCCAATTTCATTGTGCAGGCAAAGTATGCAGGCTCCAGAGGTTCAGAGTATTCTACCTGATCCATTTTGAGACATGTATGTGTACCATCAGCAGTACTTAATGTAACTTCACCGAAGTTAGCCATCATTTGCTAGATTTGTACTTAACATGCTAGATGATCTCGCGGTACTTCTATAAAACAAAAACAAAACCAAAATCAATAGCGTTTGATATGAAAATAAAATCTAGGGTTTGAGAGATAGAAATAGTTATGTCCAAACCTTAGTTCCTTATTGTGAAACTGAAAATTAAATCAACAACACAGAGATTTGTTTTCCTGAAACCCTAACTATGGGGATATCTTTCTACGCAGTCAAAGAGGTTCAAAACAACATCTCCATTAGCAGCAGCTTCTGAAGTTGAGAGCGAATCCAAACAAAGAGAAATTGTAGAAATTACAGAAGGTGGTTTTTGCGAGAGAGAAACTTTTTGAAGAGAGGGTTAGGATTTTAGAGGTTAGGGTTTTATCTCTTTCTTCTACTTCATTTTCCTTAAAAGTAACCAGGTAGCTTGGTTGCAGAAAGAAAGAGAGATTCAGTGAGTGAGGCAGAGAGATTAGGAAGGAGGCGTTGGAAATGAGAAGTGATGAAATAACTTAGGGTTTGGGTGTTTATATATAAGGGTACTAAACGTAAATAACAGGAACTTCGTAGTCAATGAGTAAAACAAATAGGGTTAGATTCATCTGACGGTTCAAGATTAAAAATTTACGTTGATCGGATGGTCCTAAGTTTTTCATCTTCTACTCATAAGGATCGTCAATCTGACGGTTCAAAATTCACATCTTATGCTCATACGGATCACGAATCTGACGGACCAAATTTAACATCTTTTTTATATACGGGCCACAACCAGAACGCCCAATAAAACGTACGTCTCTCAATATATACAGTTCCAAGTTCCAACGACCAAAAGAACATGAGGTTATTAACTTCATAAAAATAACCATCATATAGGAGCGAACATAGACTTAGGTCAATCTCACATATAAGTTATTAAGTAATATATACTTAGATCAATCTCACACATACTTTGGTCAATCTCAAATGATATCCACAAATGATATAATTCAAGCAATATAATCAAAGTTTTAGATCCGACGAATATTAACGCAAACCCAAAAATAGATATTTCGGCTAATCGGAGATGACACGAGGCATACAGTGGTTCACCCGATATAAATTATCCAAAATCATACAGTGAGCCCCTCAAAGCAATAAAAATGATTTACCCAAAATCTAAACATGATAATACACATATGATAAAACTAAATGAGATCGAAACAATTTAAGTGAAATTCAAGAATATTGAAAAATAAAGAGCAAAATTGAACGAGACTGACTAATTTAAAGTGAAATTGAGTGAGAAGAGTGAACACAAATTAAGAAAAAATTGTGCATTCAACTAAAATTGAGTTCAAACTCACTAATTAATCTTCGATCTATTTTGAATTTAGTCAATTTTGTTCTTATTAAAAAGGACATTATAATCAAACCTACATACGACAGATCCAAAAAATATTTATGGAAATGAATTATGTAAGTATATCCAATTAGATTGAATGATCTTTAGAGTCGGATCGATTTGTACATACAAGAATAAACTCATGTGAATTTCCAAGGATGTCGAATTAGGTCGAATTTATGGATGACATTAGATTACTCCATTTATCCCAAATTCAATCGATTTCTCCAGTTTATCGGGAAAATGAGAGATATAAGTAGGGTTAGGGTGCCGGTGAAGATTCCGACTTAGATTATATCAATTTTGATCGATCTTACTCAAATTATATCAATTTTCATCAATTTCACTCGATTTCACTTAGATTTATTTAATTTTATTCCATCTCAATCAAACTTATTCATTTTTGTATCGATCTAACAAATCTAACGATATCAAACTATGATTTTATCAATCTCACTAAAATTCACTCAATTTTTTATCGAACCGACTTGACTACACTCAATTTTGATCGATCTTACTCAAACTATATCAATTTTCATCAATTT
>JAJJMC010017017.1:517260-698880 GCA_023531435.1 Papaver californicum
GATCTTACTCAAACTATATCAATTTTCATCAATTTCACTCGATTTCACTTAGATTTATTTAATTTTATTCAATCTCAATCAAACTCATTCATTTTTTTATCGATCTAACAAATCTAACGATATCAAACTATGATCTATATGCACTCGTCTAGATGTTTCGAAGTTCCACTCCAATGTGGGACATGACCAAGCATAATATAACATGTTGTTATCTTCCCTAATATAAATGACGCTATTGATGGCTCGATTTGGATATGTAACAGGGTCCGGAAGCTAAAATCATCCATGTAGGCTCCGACTACTATGATATGACTAACTAAAATTTTATTCTATCTCAATTAAAATCAGTCATTTTTTCATCGATCTCACTCGAATTTACTCATTTTTCATCGATCTCACTCATATTCATATAATATTCTCCGATCTCACATGAGTTCACTCAATATTCATCGGTTTCACTCAACCTTACTCAAGATCATTCGTTTTTCATCTCTCTTAGTTGAATTCGGTTAATTTTTCATCGGTCTCACTCAAATTCAGTTTTTTTTTCTTCAATCTCAATCCAATTCACACAATATTCTTCGACCTTACTCGAATTCACTAAATTTTCATTGATGTCGCTCCAATTCACTAAGTATTCTTTAATTTCACTCGAATTCACACAATTTTCAGTCACTTGATTTCACCTATTTTCACTTGATCTTACTCGCCCCCACTCAATTTCACTTGTTATCCATCAATTTTATCGAATATTCCTCAATCTTACTCACTTTTATTCATTATCCATCAATTTGACCAAAAATGGAGTAATTTAAACACAAGCATTCTTTTCGTTTTTAAGTCTAAAACACACAAAAACAATAATCCTTAAATTGTTTATCTGGCCAATATAAAGCCAAAAGTCTCTGATCCAACGGATATAAATATAGATTTACGAAATCATACGGATTACCACCCAAACATCTGGAACAATCTAAATTTGCCGCCATAAGATCAGGGAAAAAATGAAATGGCGCAATACTTCCCACCATAAATTTCACCAAACTTTTTTTTCCCTCCACCGAAAACCTTAGCCAATTTTTTTTTTCCTTTTGTAAACTAAGCCTCACTCTATCTGTTAGTTTTTGTTTTTGATCTTCATCTCTTTGAAACCTTACCCAAATTTTACCGAATATTCCTCAATCTCACTCAATTTGTTTCTTCTACTTATATCAAATTTTAGGGCTTGTACACATATCTGTTAAATTAGAGATTTCAGAGTAAGGGTTTCTACAAATCTATGATAAAATTAGAGATTTTGGAGTTAGGATTTCTACAAACGTCTGTTAATTTTAAAGAATCTAGACAGAACACTTGCTTCTTCTTTTTTGTTTGTTTGTTTGTTCGTTTGTTTCCATATCTTAAGGGATTTTCTGGTATCCTTTTTGATAGCCTACAGTGTCAGTTGTTCCCATTACTTGGGAGTCCTTCAATGCCTGGTTAAAGGTTCAATGAAACGTGAGGTTTTAATGTGACCCTATTTTCTTACCCGTGAAACTTTATGGGGTTTGATTTGATTTTTGAAGAGTGTCGAGAAGCTGATGAATCTACTCTTTCTGCTTACAAAATATTCTTAGGTTATTGCCATTACTGTGTTGGCACCCAGATCCATCTAAGACTTGCTCTTAATTATCTTCTCTGTATTCTATTATAATATCTTAAACTCTCTTTATTGTACTCTTGCATAACAGGCATTTGATGAGGCAATTGGTGTACTTCATACTCTAGGAAAAGAATCCCACAAAGACAGTACTTCAATAATGCAGCTTCTCTGTGATTACTCACTCTCAGAACCTCCGAATTCCTCAATCTCACCAAATTTTATTCATTATTCATCAATTTGACCAAAAATTGAGTAATTTAAACACAAACATTATTTTCGTTTTTTAATTCTAAAACATACACACACAATGATCCTTAAATTGTTTGTCTGGCCAATAGAAAGCCAAAAATATCTGATCCAATGGATATAAATATAGATTTGGGAAATCATTATTCTTTGGATTTTTTCTCAGGTTATTAATTTTATTTTCTTCCATAAATACATATTCCTCGATATTAAAATATACGAATATTTTACTAATTAAAATATATATAATATTTAGACAAAAATAATTAAAAAATAATCAAAAAAGGGTGTTATAACTAAGTATAATCGTACTAAAATGGACATATACGATTTTTTCCCAATGAGTCACACGGATCACAATCCGTATGACTAGATAGAACTAGATATAAAGCGTTGATGGATTTTGATCACACGGTCTATCTTTCTCCCTCAAGTAATTCATTTTTTTAACATGTGGTGGTGGCTTAAACTTAGTTGCTGAGAGAGGTTTGAGCAACCAATTCATTTTCTGTTGCTACGAGTCTGTGCCTCAAAGTGAATAGCTACATGATCACTTTTTTAGATGCTATAAGTTACTTGAAAAACGGATCTAGTAATTAAACATATTTGGTCGTGGCTCAAACTTAGTTGCTGAGAGAGGTTTGAGCAACCAATTTATTTTTTTGTTGCTACGAGTCGGTGCCTCAAAGTGAATAGCTACATGATCAACTCTTAGCTGCTATAAGTTACTTAAAAAACAGATCTAGCAATTAAACATATTTGGTTGTGGCTCAAACTTAGTTGCTGAGAGAGGTTTGAGCAACCAATTTATTTTGTTGTTGCTACGAGTCGGTGCCTCAAAGTGAATAGCTACATGATCAACTTTTAGCTGCTATAAGTTACTTGAAAAACTGATCTAGCAATTAAACATATTTGGTTGTGGCTCAAACTTAGTTGCTGAGAGAGGTGCCTCAAAGTGAATAGCTACATGTTCATTATTTTAGTTGCTATAAATTACTTGGACAAAGGATCTAGCGATTAAGTGTATTTTTTTCGTTGCTATATAATAGTGGACACATGTTTATTGCCGCCAAAAATTTTGGCAGTTGCAATTTTAGACGCTTAAACTATTTAAGCGACTAAATTTCTGAGCTCTTGCTAAGATTTTAGACGCTTAAACCTGTTTTTCTTGTAGTGATGGGTGCTAGCCCTTAACACCAAAATTTTCAGATATGACATTCTTTAGTAAAAACGATGTAGATTCTTCATACGATGTTCGTTTTTGATGATCATCCCCAATTCGAAATCGAAAAATTGCTAGATATATCTCTACAAGAAATGATTAAGGTTTAAAGCTCGTTTCGGTCGTCAAACAGAGCAAATAGTAACCTTCCAGGAACCTTTTTAGCTGAAATTCTGATAGTTTTTAACTTGTAGTTCATCTAGGTTTTAGACCATATCTCCTAGACCGTTGCTCGGAATAGGATGCCCGTTTAGTATGTTGTAGCAGACATATACGAGAACATATGTTGTTTAGAATGTTTTGCCCCGTTCTCGACCCATTGGTACGTTTTTCCAAGGTAACTATAATGATACGTTAGAAACTAGGTGTTGACCAATATTAGGGTTTTGTTGTATTTCGACTGATATTGGGATTTGAGATGCGATCAATGATAAGTGCATAATTTACATATTTTAAGTATCATTTTCTTATATTTATTTGCTAGATTTTGTGTGAATTACTGTGTATTCTTATTACTTTTGTAGTTTATGTCATTTGTTAGGTTGCGTCAATGAAAAAAGTGAAATTGAGCTTTACAAGGGAAGAATTTTCAAAGACCCAGTGGAACTCAGCCTATTCCAAGATTTCTACCCGCCATCTTCTATAGAATTGAAAGGCCAATCCAACGCAAAAAAAGATGAGGTCATTCCGAGTTCGTATGAAGAAGTTATGAGCAAAACGAGAACTAAGGGCAAAATTATCATTTCAAGGGCGACTGATATTGGCACTATGTTGTACACTAAGGGCAGACATGTTTTACAGGAACAACTAAAGACACCTGAAGAATTACTAAGGGCAGACAGTTTTTTATATATTGTTAGAAGCACCAGCTTCGTGGTTAAGGGCCACCTTCTTTGTTCTTCCCTAATTCGAACAGGGAATTCAAGTTGAGTACTCTTTCCGGCTACCTCACGATTAGGGATCTTGACGTGGGTTTGTTGTATGGTTAAGGGTATCAGCGAGATGAAGTGAGGATTCAGTTATGAAAATCGATGTTTGGCAGTTGAGGATGACTCGAGTTAATGGCAAGAGAAGATGTTGATGATGTTATTGAACATGATTGATCATGATACTAGATGGTGAGTGTTTCTTGAATTTGAATGAATATAGTGGGGTTCCTGATGGTGTTGTTACTCGGTGGTGATGGAATTGGTAGTGACATAGAAGGTATTGATGCGAACCAGTGAGAAAAGAGAAATAAGAGAGAATGGTTGATGATGGTGAGCTCAGCCTGTGATGGGGATGAAAGTTGTTTCTTCCTGCCATTAATGGATATAATGGAATTCGAGTTTGAGGCAAAGAATGACAGGGAAGAGTGTTGTCAGTTTATGGTTTAGCTGAGAGTGTGAATATTTGATGGTAGGGATGAGCTCGGGTCTGGTTTGATGCTCCGATGATGAAATTTATGGTTCAAATAGAATCCGGCAGTGATAATGATAATAAAGCTCGATTCTGTGGTTGATATAGGAGAGTTGTGATGGCAGTTGAGTCGAGCTTGTGGTGCTTCTGGATTCTGTTCGAGTCTGGCCGAGTTTGAGAAAGCAAGGTTGAGAGAGGAGAACATGGAAAGACTTGTTGTTACGTGAGTTTGATACACCACATGGCAGCGATGGTTGATGGGTCTGTGACATCATGGCAGTGATCGATCAATGGTGAATAAGTTAGTTTGAGGTGGATTTGAGATCGGGTTTACAGTACTGGGGTAATGAAACTGATGGAAATAATAGTTATCTGTCGAGATAACAAGGTTGAGAGGATACTCGAGGTTAAAAGAAGAAACCGAGATAGAACATGGAAGGATAGAGTTTCAGTGAGATACAAAGGTATGGTTTCGAATAGAGAAAAGATAGGTAAGGTGGACCCAATTGATGGCGTGGAAGCGTGTGTGATATTTTTATGGGATGAAACGAAGAATAAAGCAGCTGCAATCCATGTTTACTACGGAAATTGATTTGGTCGGTGGTGTATTTTAGTGCTTAGCAAATTCCTGTTCAAGTGAAACTCTAAGAAGAGGTGGTGATGACCTCTCTATAAATATAAGCCGTGAACATCACTTTGAGGATTCATAGCTTCAAACACAAGAAAAAAAAGGCAGAATACTTTTGGGACGCTGGCCAGAGAATACTCTTTTGACGCTGAGAAATTGGAGAAGCCGTGGGTCTACAGGAGAACAAGGGTTTAGTCATTATTTCGTTTTTGTTTTCGAATTCAATTAATATATTAAATTCTCTTAATCAATTTTAATGGCTTTTAAGAAAACCATGTCTAGCTAAATCTCTTTATTAGGGTAAAAGGATGAACTTTTAGAGATAGATTTAAACTTAATGTCAATGTTTTGTCTCCCTTTCAGTGTTTTACTTTCTCAATGATTTTTCATGTTCTATGTCACACACATTTCATTGTTTGATTAGTAGAAGAACTCGTTGTCCCTTTCGTGATAATCGTTTTATGCATATTCTTTGACTATTTATGTCATGTATACCTAGTACTTCGAAATTCTACCTTAGGTTGAGAACAAACAATTCTTTTTGAAAATTCTTTTCTTCGATTCTTAAACGAAATATCTTCCGTGTATTAGTAGCTAGATTTTTTATTTTGCACGAGTAAAATCGATATCCTTTGTGATGAACGCAAGTAAACCCTAATCTACAACGGATTCCCGAAACCTTAACGCTTTTTTATTATTGATTTCAATCTTTATTAAATAGTTTTAATTCATTCATTAAGTTTAATTCTTTACAAAAATCGGAAAAACATTTTTTGACTTGAAAGTTACTTGAATTAATTAGTGTAAGTAATACACACTCCTCGTGGGAACGAACCATATTTCCTCT
Organism: Papaver californicum; assembly: GCA_023531435.1. Lineage (NCBI taxonomy): Eukaryota > Viridiplantae > Streptophyta > Magnoliopsida > Ranunculales > Papaveraceae > Papaver > Papaver californicum. Next base: position 523,244 of record JAJJMC010017017.1, read on the forward strand.
TGTTTACAATTTTTGACATTGTGCACTTGCGGTAAAACAAATTCGGTTTTCCGACGCATCAACCAACATTGGAAACATGTAACTCAAGCTTAACCAACATTAAGGATTGGTCAATTGGAGCTTTCACTTTGCATTTGGCGCATCAACGACTTAGTGCATTCGTGTGCAACTTGTCATGTATTGTGGTAAATCAATATTAACCAATTAGAGTTTAAGTATTGATGTAGAGAATTCTAGGCATTCATCTGGGGAATATAACACTAGAGTTTATTATGATTCACTCTATATTAATAGGAAATCTATCTAGGAGCACTGAGATTTGTTATGTAAAAATCATAGAACATATGGGAATGTCGTAATAAGTACCAGTGTTATTCTAACAATTTTGTACAGGGATGAATGTTGATTCATCTAATAATCTTGATCGTATATATATAATTTGATGAGTTCATTCGGGTGATGCATTCATGTGATTATATACATATACATAGAGAGACAGGGATGAATACCTACCTTAAAATTCTGTGCAGAATTCTGAAATTCAATATTTCTGAGACCCGGGTCAGAAACATTATCTTTTATTATTTTATCCCTGAAAAAAATCCTCCATCTACATTGAGTCCCATGCTTAACGCAAAACGAGTAATATTGCGTGGTAAGCACTAGATGGTGACAGTCTAATAACACTAGATGTACGTCTTCTTTGAGCAAGTTTTGCTCTTTTTTATCTGTTATTGTACTCTAAGTTACTTGGAGCATTCCTTTTCTACCGTAACAACAACATGAAGATCTTTGGAACATTAGTTGGTTGTAGAGACTGTTGAGGCAGTAGTGCCGTCAGAACAATAAGATGAGTGTTGAGGCAGTGGTGCCGCATAACACTAAGATAAGTGTTGAGGTAATGTTGTAGTTAGAACACTAAGGTTAGTGTTGAGGCAGTGGTGCCTCAAAATACTAAGATGATTAGAATATGAACATTGACATATATATGTACAGACAAGTTCAAGGGATTCAGTATTGGAAGTTTTACGACTTGAGACAAATTCAATATTGCTCAATGAAAGGTAAATATGGAACAATAGTAGGTCCATGCAATTCAGGTGAGAGTGATCATGGATGAGCTCAGTATTGCACTATTGATAAATAGAATTCAAGTACTGAAAGTCTATATAGATACTGTGAATACTGTAATGAATCAATATTACTCAATATGAGTCTTAATATTGATGTGTATATATGGAACGTGTTCAAGGGATTCAACTGCAGAATCATTGCACCTGAAATAAGTTCAAGTTGCTCTATACTAATGTCCAACCATCTAGGAGCTAGGTTCAAGTTGCTCCATACTAGTAGACGATCTATCTAGCAGCTTTGTTATTCAAGAACAAGTCCAAGAAAAAGAATGGCATAAGAGTATGTTATGAATATTCTGTACAATAATAGAATATCTTGTAGTATAGAAACAAGTACCATTGATATTCTGAGGAAAATAGTGTTCTATACAGTGTGCAATACATCTAGGAGATTAAGATTTAATGTACGTATGATTTATAGAATATCTGGTAGTATACAACAAGTATCATTGATATTCTGAGGAAAATAATGCTCTGTACTAGTGTGCAATACATCTTAGGAGCTGTCAATCATTATAAAAGGACAATATTGCTCCATACTGTTTGCAATACATCTAGGAGATGTCCAATCATTACGCTTCTACCCGGGTAGAGGAGTAAGCACTAAGTCGTACAATACTAATTATATATATTTATATGAAATATTAAAAGTTCAGTCGGGTGAAACTCTAATATTATATATGTATTTATACATTTGCAGAGTGGCTACAGATTCAGTGTGATACGCGTGCAGCAAAAGCTTTATATTTTAATTATCTTGTGGAATATAAAATATGAAATTTATGTTTCTGATGCTGGGATAGTGACATATAAAATTATATTATTTTCTGCACTTCTACTTCCGGGTAGAGGCGATTTTACTAAACAGAAGCAAGATGAACAATTTAACTTAGTCGTTATATTTTTACCAGAAGCTCCGTAGTCATCTTGAGTTGATACTGATATTGAGTGATCACCTAAGGAGGAATGATTGGTGAAGTAGAACTAACAAGGTTGAAAGAGCATCGTCTGGCTAGTTTATGATAATCTTGAACGGAATACAAATATGCATTGTTGTTTTTGTTTCTACGAAGAGACTCCCACTAATAATCAAAGTAATTATGGACCTCAAGTATCTTCAAAAGACGAGGATGGGAGTCGACATGATTCCGAGTCAGGTAAAGAGGATAATGACGCAATAACATCAATTCTAACTTCCCGAATGGTTTGAGGAGCATCCAAGTGAGTGTTCATCTTATATTGTATCAATAATAGCATAAAATTGTCCCTCAATGGTGGAATGGATGAAAATTTACGTGAATGAATGAAGAATTTCGTTATAGTTCGGCGTCAGAAAATTCAGATTGAGAGTCTTTACTGAAATCGCCGCAAAATCTTCATACGGTGTCCGTTTTCGATGATCTGCCCTAACTTTTTGATGCCCAAAATACCATCTATCTCCTACCTCGGAGGTATTTGGGTTTTGAATTCATTCAGGTCCTAAAAAGTACGAAACAGTAAAAGGTCAGGAAGAATTCAGGAACTTTTCAGCTGTCAGATAGTTCATTGTTTCGATCATATCTCTTAGCTCGTTTATCCGATTGATGTGAATTTTTTAAGATGTGGATAGGAAATCCATACAAAGAGTTTTGTATATGACACATTTCTAGATTCATCACAAATTGCTTCTAGCTGCGACTTTGTACATGGCAGTGCAGAATTGCGCCTGACGAGCTTGATGCGAAAACGCCTTTTATGTCTTTAGACCATTTTCTTGTGTATTGAATACTTGTTAATGAATATTTATGTCATTAATAAGTCTCCAAGTGTATCTCACTTGGAATCCATCATTACAACACATATGATATGATTTAACAGAGATATCATGCTTCTAGCCACTTTATTCTCTTATATAGAACATGAGAAATATAAAAGGTTCCTATATTACATTGTTGGTTGTTGCTACCACGCTGGGGCTAAAGAAAGAACTTGAATGAAATTCGGAGTCGAAGGTGGCACCGGTGTCGAGGGTTCGAGTTGCCAAGAATTGTGAGATGGACGTCTTCTTTGCACTTCGTAGATGGTTGAACATTGAATTGTTTGTTGATAAGATGAGACATTTTTGTTTGTGAGTGATTTTTGGGTTTGAATGAGTAAATAATTGGTAAATGGATTATAAAAACTTTGAACTACTAGTTTTTGAATTAAAATTGAGATTTGGATTGTCAAATGCATAAGTATATTGCATACATTCTGGAGGAATTGAAATCACAAATAAGTATGAAAAATCCCTAACTGCTTCAAACATCAAATGCCTCAAACGCCAAATGCTTCAAACGCAAAATGCCTTAAGAGTCAAATGTTTTAAGCCCTTGTATTGTTTCTTCCACCAACTTGTCGTCTGTAGCAATCAATTTGTAGTACCCGCCAATGGTAGCATTCGCAATCTTGAACGTCCCTTCCCAGTCAGAGCTTGTGACAGAATAACGGTTGCGCCTTGTTGTTTTCATGACCAAATCTCTAATTCAAAAAGTGTTAGGCTTTAATGCCTTGGATATGAATATGTGTCGTTGACACAAGTTCTTCATCATCTCTATGTTAGCATTAGCATCCCACACCTTCATGTGTGCTGGCACTTTTCCTGTGGTGGTTCTGTGGTATATGTGGATATTCTCGTAGTGCCACAGGAAAATATCCATGATACTCTTTGCCATGATTGGACATCATGTGCTAACATGATGCTCGACTTGGAGAGGGTTTGAGTTCACCTACCTAGCAAAATATTATAGAAGCGAAGCTATCCATTCATAGCGCTCAGTCAGAGTAGAGTTGAGTTTTCCTGCAAACTCAAGTCCCCAAGCATGAGAGGTGTGAGGGACGCTGAGTGTAAGGAAACAAACTCAATTAGTTTTACTTGAGCGTGATACCTTTCGACATATAATGTCGCATCTTCTCCAGGCTTTTACTTTGTTGCCATTAGGTTTTTAAATTCTTCCAAGTACAAAAAATGATTATTTGTCGCAACATCCATGTGAGGTACAAAGTCGTCTATTAGAAATGAGTGTGCCAGTGAAGGCACTTGATATCTGATGCGTGTCGTAAGTGTAACAAATTAATTAAGATATTTCCCACTAATTAACTAATAATATAGGCGGTAGTAAGGATCGTTCCCATAAATAGCTGTGTAATTGAGATGTTATTTATATTAACAAAGTTAGAGTAATTACTAAAAAGGGGGTTGTGTAGATTAATTAAATAAAACACAATAAAAAGACAATAAGAATAAATAATTGATTAGGGAGTCGTTTTCCGTTACCAAACGTTAACTGGATTAGTATATTTTATGTATCTTTCGTTAGAACCATTCATCACCAACCGTAAAATAACAGCTAGATCAGTGTTATCCCCAAAACTTCTTTTATCACCGGATGCGGAAGCTCTCGACTACCAGATTTTATTCGTCTGAACCACCAAGTAGTAGATCACTCAAGGTGTAACCCAATCGAATGCTTTACCTTTGTAAATTTAGCTTGATCCCAGTTAGATCAAGGTCCACTTGCTGGTGTTGTCTTCACTCGCAATTTCTCCACAGAATCCCTCTGCAAGGTCTCGTGATTTCTACTTGTGTATGAGTCTATGGACTATTACTTATCATATACCTCAATACTAGCGATAGAATAATCAAGAGATTAATCTAGTATGTATCCCAAACAATCTAAGAATTACTCATAAACCTTCGATATAATAAAGACAAGCGACAATGATTAAAACTTCAAACAACCTTGTATAACTAATAAGGATTCACACTTAGAACATTGAGTTCATCCTTAATCAACAAATGGTTTAGCTACTCATAATACAAAAAAGAATGGTTTCTCCCTAAAGGGGTAAACTTTAGTTTCTTGATGTAGAAGTTGTGATATGAGAGGTAGATTAGATCTAGAATATATATATGATTTCATGTTTGAGCCTAAGTTGTCTTCTTTTATAGCCTTCAATGCTTGGCCCTCAAGTCTCCTCTCCTTCTAGGGTTTAGATTCCTTCTAAGACCATTTTTCCTTGATTTAGAAGTCCAAAACGTGTCTTAAAAGTGGCATACGTCGAGTCATAATCGGTAGAATCATTCAACCACTCTCTACGATTATTTTTGCAAAGTATGCATAGTTTTATATCCCGAAACCCGTCCATAATCGGTAGTCTCGGGCACCTCATTATCTCCCGATTATTTTAATGTGCGTTTACTTCTTTTCTTTCTGGCTATTTTGCTCATAACTTCCTCATCCGAACTCGGAAATGACCTCATTCCTTTTGCGTTGGCTTTGTATTTCAATTATCTTCAAGATGATGATAAGAAATCCTGGATTTGAACGAGTTGAATTTGGTTTTTGTCCCTTCTCCACTTGTAGACTTCAACGTCCTTGCTCATTTAGCTCTTTGCAACTCCTTTTTGGATGATTCACCTAATACGACACACGAGATAGAAAACAAGATTAATAAAAAGTAATATGAAAGAATTATAGGTAAAACAAGCATGGATTTGACACTAAAATCATGTGAATTATGCACTTATAAAATCCCCCCACACTTAGCTTTTGCTAGTCCTCGAGCAAACTACCATCTAAACTAACATAAACCAAACTATAATATAACAACTCAATTTCTTTGATGATACGGTTACACTTAGCATGTGTAACAAGCCTTTAAACCCCTAGGTGTCCCTAGTGGATGAATTATAGTCTCGTGAGGGTTTACAAGAGGTATACCCACAAAACCTACTCCAACTTCAAAGTCACAAGTATCTAAAGAGCTATGACGACATAAAGTTTCTGCACACTAACACTAAGAAGTTAGAAATGCCAAAAAACATTATTCTCATGCTTAACTCTTGAGTTAGGAGAAAAACACCATATGAAAGATTCCAGGTTTGAGAGAGATCGAATGTTTCGACTTCTGCCTCACCCATAGGGTTTTATGAAATTACGTTCAAAAGACGCACTTTATGGTCCTTATATGTGCAGGAAGGAGTGAAGATAGAACTCATGCACATGTTGAATGGTGGGAAGGAAAAGAAACCTTCCGAATTACATGAAAATGTTATCCTATAGAAACGTGGGATGAAAAAGAACCATTTTTTTTCTGGTGACCTCTAAGAAAGGAAATCAACCACTATGTAAGGATGGGAATGCTTACTTCCCTTATCACCCGATTCACAATCAACACCGCTCTCACAGCATCCGGTAGAAACGTCTTCATTCTTCGGTCTTCAATTGTTGATGATGAACTCTTGAAATTCGTATCTTGACAATTGTAACTTTTTTCCTCAATTCTTTGTTGTTTGAAACTTCTTCATATATTTCTTCTTACCCACTACCTTATTGAATGAATATAAAAATAAATATACACTAAAACAATCCAAAATATTTTTTTCGTCTTTTTCTTTTGTTTTTCTCTTTTCTATTATTTTTTTACTTATTTTTTTCTCATTTTTTTATATATTTTTATATGCTAAAATTGAAATAAAACTAATATGGCCACGGGAGAAGGATTTTACCACTTGATTCTTCACAACTTGTATTGCCTCAATATCATGAACTTCACTAACTCTCATCCTTTGCTTTCTTTCTCTCTTGTATATAAGTCTTCACATGTATATATAATTCTGCTCATTGTATTGTTGCTTTACTTGAATATGAAATTTGCTCTTTCTTGTACTGTTGTTTGTAAACCTTGAACATCTTCAACTTTCCTTCAAATTTTTGATGTCCCGCTTGTTGATGATGATGTATTTTTATGGACCTGTTGTTGTCGAGAAAATGGTGCCAACTGCAAACAAGACTACAAGATAGAGTTAGGAATTCTGATGACACCCTCATGATTGACAGAATTAGCACCCATGAGATCAAAAAATAGTGCTGAAATTGGTGCGAGGTTGGATAGCTCATCATTCTACCAGGAATTAACGTACGATGACATACACTCTAAAGGATAATTTTTAGACAGCTACAAAAAGTTGAAGGTCTGGTGCCTCGCTTGATGTAATAGGTAGTCTCCTTTAATGATTGATCAGCAAATTTAATGTCAAATTCTCTCTGCGGCGGTTTAAGTCCATTTTTGTCATCTCTAGCCTCTCAACAACTAAGCAAACCGAATATAGTTCTCTATTACTTCTAAGTTCAGTTATTTCGGTTAGAACTCTGTATGTAAACTTAGCTAGAAGTATACTAATTGACTCTAAAATCTTTAAAAGTTGGAGGTTTATGCAAAAATTAAAAACTGAAGCTAAAAACTCTATATGTAAATACCCCCCACACTTTGTCCTCAATGTAAATTGACTCCTCCAATGTAAAATCAAGATGGAAAATTCCTAATATGATATTGAAAATTAAAAATTAAAAGCAAAAGATATAAGTACAAAACCAATGGGTTGCCTCCCATTCAACACTTTTTTTAACGTCATCAGTCAGACCTTCTGGTTATCGCCCGTAAACCAACATTCTGAAAATTTGGGGATCCACACAGATAACAGTTTGCAGTTCCTATAACAGTTACGTAAAACGTTAGCATAAAATATAAATATTAAAATTGTTATTTGGTGAAAGATTCCCATACACTTGGAAGTGTATAAAGAACGTAGAACAAGGGAATTTCTTTAGGTTCCTCTCGGTGGACCTGCACAATGCTAGAATTGAACACATCTAGTGGTTGATAATTAGAAGCAAAATAATGTTTAAGAATTCTGGTAGCACATATACCCATCTCTAAGTAAGGTAGCTCCTTAAAAATGGGGTTAACAACCTTTTGGGGAACTAATTCGGTTGGGGAAGAAGGATCAAAAGATATAGTATGATGCAAAGGGTTAGACAAACCTTTCAGTGGATCCTCATCATTCTTATTTGACTTTAATGAATTATTTACCTCATATGTTTCGTGGTCCTCTATCAAACTTTTTGAAAGCCATTCTTTATCAGTTTATGCTTCAATTGAAATGTCAGCATCATTATAATCCTTGGCAAGCTCAATTGGGTTTTCCACAACATTAATCAATTTGGTTTCTTTTTTAATCTCCATCTTTTCAACACACTCATCATCAGAATCGGAATCCTCTCCTAGAAAATCTAGTTCATTGGTGCAAATTCTAGGATCATCTGTATGAGTCTCTTCCGAAGAAATAACCGGGTCTTCTACTTGCAAATCATCTGGACTAAAAACATTATAATCCATATATTATTTATAACATTGATTGGCGTTTGAGTATGTTACCCCATTTAGAACAATGGTTATGTTATACCAATGTTCCTCCTTTTGAATAGTCAAATGATCGTTATTATGATCAGGAGTTCCATAACTTCATCTTTGTTAAACAAAATTTCAGAAGGTTGATCATCTCTTTCCATTTCCTCCTTAATTTGATCAATGTCTCTTTTTAAGTTGTCCATGCCCTCTCTGACTTCTTGGATTGATTCATCTATGTTTTAAAAATATTGAACCATGTTCCTTTGACACTCTTCTACTATAGTACATAAAGTATCTTCAAAACTAGAGACTTTTTTATGTTGATGTTGAGGTTGGAGTGATTAATCAATTTGAATGTAAAGTTCTTTCATCATGGTACACATTTGTTTTTCAACACTAGAAAAAATATGATTAAAAACATAACTTTCCTCCCATCCTCGTGGTCGTTCACTTACATACCCGTTGTAAGGTTATTGGCATGTATGAGAATAACCATAAGGTGTCGTAGGATACTGGTCATAGCCAAAAGATTGGTTTTAATTTTACCCTTGGTATGATAAGTAGTTGTCATAAGATTGAGATTGAAAACCATATTGATTACCACCATAATATGAGTGATCTTGTACACCGTATATGTTATTTCCGTAAAGAAACATGACGACTCACAAAAAAAGAAAAATATAAACAAAAATCTAAAACCTAAAACAAAAATAACTAAAAGTGATACTTACAACCTGTTTTCAGAGTTTACCTCCCGCTTTTGACGAGAGTTGATCACCTACAACGTACACACCACAAAAATCCTAAAAATCTGAAAAACACTAAAGAAAAACGTGAAAATATTCTAAACTACTAAAAAAACTAAAATAAATAACAAATCAATTAACCACAGCTCCCCGGAAGCGGCGCCAAAACTTGATGCGTGTCGTAAGTGCAACAAATTAATTATGACTAATTAACTAGTAATATAGCGGTAGTAAGGATTGTTCCCAAAAAGAGCTGTGTAATTGAGATGTTATTTAGATTAGCAAAACTAGAGTAAATACTAAAAAGGGGGTTTTGTAGATTAATTAACTAAAACACAATAAAAAGACAATAAGAATAAAGGGATGATTAGGGAGTCGTTCGCTGTTACCAAACGTTAACTGGATTAGTATACTTATCTATCTTTCGTTAGAACCATTCATCACAACTAGATCAGTGTTGTCCCCGAAACTCCTTTTATCACTGGATACGGAAGCTCTCGACTACCATATTCTATCCGTCTGAACCACCAAGTAGTAGATCACTCAAGGTGTAACCCAATCGAATACTTTAGGATTTTTGAATTTAGGTTGATCCCAGTTAGATCAAGGTCCACTTGCTGGTGTTGTCTTCACTCACAATTGCTCCACAGAATCCATCTGTAAGGTCTCGCGATTTCTACTTGTGTATGAGTCGATGGACTATTACTTATCCTATAACTCAATACTAGCGATAGAATAATCAAGAGATTAATCTAGTATGTATCCCAAACAATCTGAGAATTACTCATAAACCTTCGATATAATAAAGACAAGCGACAATGATTAAAACTCCAAACAAACTTGTATAATTAATAAGGATTCACGCTTAGAACATTGAGTTCATCCTTAATCAACCAAAGGTTTATCTACCCATAATACAAAGAAGAATGGTTTCCCCCTAAAGGGGTAAACTTTAGGTTCTTGATGTAGAAGTTATGATATGAGAGGTAGATTGGATCTAGAATATATGTATGATTTCTTGTTTGAGCCTAAGATGTCTTCTTTCATAGCCTTTAATGCTTGGCCCTCAAGTCTCCTCTCCTTCTAGGGTTTAGAATCCTTCCAATACCATTTTTCCTTGATTTAGAAGTCCAAAACGTTTCTTAAAAGTAGCCTACGTCGAGTCATAATCGGTAGACTCATTCAACCACTCTCTACCGATTATTTTTGCAAAGTATACATAGTTTAATATCCCGAAATCTGTCCATAATTGGTAGTCTCGGGCACCTCATTATCTCCCGATTATTTTGATGTGCGTTTACTTCTTTTCTTTCCGGTTGTTTTGCTCATAACTTCCTCATCCGAACTCGAAAATGACCTTATTCTTTTTGCGTTGGCTTTGTATTTCAATTCTCTTCAAGATAATGATAAGAAATCTTGGATTTGAACGATTTGAATTTGGTATTTGGCCCTTCTCCACTTGTAAACTTCAACTTCCTTGCTCATTTAGCTCTTTGTAACTCCTTTTTGGATTATTCACCTAATATGACACATAAGATAGAAAACAAGAGTTATAAAAAGTAATATGCAAGAATTATAGGTAAAACAAGCATGGATTTGACACTAAAATCATGTGAATTATGCACTTATCAATAGGCGGCGGTCTTATTACTGTGAAGCCATGGTCGTCCCAAGATCATGTAGTAATATGGATCTTCCTTGATTATGTGAAATTTGGCAGTAATATATGCATACCCTATATGTACTTCAAGAATTATGTAACCATAAGCATCTATGGACTTTCCTTCAGGTTACATATTATTGTTGATGCATGAAAAACTTCATTGTGTGGGATCCTAACTGCTCGTAGCGTCTTGACCGGGATGATGTTAACAGCAGTACCTGCATCGATCAAGGTTCTTCCAAATTCGGTATTCTTGAGCTAGGCAGCAGCGAGAAATACCCAGTTATATTTTTCTCCATCTTTGCCAACTTATGCGCATTTAACATGCGATTTTTCTTCATTAAGTGGAGGTAGTCTTCTGTCGGATACGATATGGCTGAGAGTGGTGAATTTGGCTTTGTGCTACGCCTTTGAGAAGTAGAGAAGCTCGCACACACACTCCATCAGGGACTGAACTACTTGATTGGTTTGTTTTTCAAATATAGTAAAATTACTGACAAGGAGAGGGTTCTTGTGTCCCCAGATCCAATTCTCCTGATTCAATCTTCTTTTTGAAGATTCATTTTAGGCTATTGCAATTATTCGTGGGGTGATTAACAAATCTGCGAAAACGATAATATTTAGGGTATGCCATTTCTTGTTCTGTTGGTGAACGTCGAATAGGATGTAGGTTGATGTTACCATCCTATTTCGATTAGCAAAGGGGAGTCTGTGGCAGCTGGTGCTTCTCTTGGCTTTTGTTGTTGGCGTTGAGTGATAGGTGTCTAAAACATCTTAATTACTATTGATTGATTATGCTTTTTTTTACTATTTTTCTTGTAAATTATACATATTACATTTGTTTTTGAGTTTTTAGGTACTTTGAAGTCATATTAAACAAAAAAGAAGAAATCATTCCAAGGGGAAAAACTGTTATTTCAGCTACAAGTGTTATCTATAATCCAGAAATGTTATATGAAAATTAAAATTAAGGCAGCTCCTATCAACTGATGGGTGCCTATATAGATGTCCATGTCTTAACCTAAATCTAGGTCGAGACCAAAAGCAAAGTCATTTTGTTCTTTTTTTTCTGCCAAGAACAGGACCAGGCTCTGCCCTAGTACTCACGCCGGCTCGAGAAGATAAAGAAATCAGAGAGAAAGAAATTCAGTGAGAAGTGAAGGTGGTAGTTGAATTAGAGATATAGATTGAAGATGAATTTGAATCTGGTCGAGGTTGTTGGTTGCTGCTAACGGTGGTAATCAATACCTGGATCTGTGATTTGAGTTTGGATGTGAGGTGTTCAACAGAGAAGAGAATGGGTTCATTTGCTTGATGTTGGGTTGAGATGAAAAACAAGGTTTGGTGGTTGTTCGCTGTTGAAGGAAAAACTCCATGGTTTTTTTTACTGATTTTATGATTGAGATAGAAGAGAGGGTTGTCCTTGGATTAGAAGGTATGGAAGTGAAAGAAAATGATAGAGTTGTTGCTGCTGTGATAAACAAGAGATGGTGATTTTTGTGTATGTTGTTGTTGTGAAGAACTGAAATGAGTTATTGATGATTTGATGGTGGTTCTGAGTTCCTAATCGAGAATTCAGGGAGAAGATGGTTACTGAGTTAAGATGGATCTTTGATTTTGGTTCGATTTGAAGAGATGGTGGTGATTCTGATTGGCTGAATGGGTGAGTAACTGTGGATTTTTCAGATCGGGAATGAGTTGGTGTTGCTTGATGCTGATGGAAGGAAATGAAGTTGATGTTGGTTCTAGTGGTATAGTTTGGAGTTAGAATTGTAGTTGTACAATCAGTGATAGAAGAACACATGAAAGAATGGGTAAATGAATTTGGTTGGGATAGATGAATGTTAGGTTGAATGAATGAGATGAAACTGTGCAGGGAAGGAGCTCTAGAATGGCCTGAATTTGGCCGGAAATTATCCAGCTACACGGGAGAATCAGTCGGAATCAGGATTCTGGCGAGTTGACTCACTGAGTCAGATAACGGATCCAATCCAAATTAATAAGACCTAGTCAGCTGAGTCAGGTCAGCTGAGTCAGGTCAGCTGACTCGGTAGCTGACTCTCTACCTTGACCCCCTTGACTGTTAGAAGACCGTTGAACTTAACGACTGCCGTTATCTTGACACAGATGGTCGGTGTCAGTTTCAGGTAACCGGCATCTCTGTTCTGATGACCAAATTCCGGCGTTGATGATAACTTTCCGGCACAATTTTGGATGAATTTTTTAAGAGCTTTATTCTTACTCATGGTATTAATGGGCTAGTAAATGGATTTATTGGACTTGGATAATGACTTGGAGAGAAAAAGTTTAACCTAATTTTGGAAACTAGAAGAGTTATAAAAGGGAGAGTCCTCTACAACTTCTATATACTTTTACAACTAATTTAGAAGCAAAGGATATTATTCTCTTCCGCACATCCAGGGTTTTCTTTGTTTCTCATCTTCTTTAACTCAATTAAATTTTGTGAACTGCATAGCTATGAGTATCTAAATACATTTTATTGTTTAAGGATTAAAATTGACTTCTCAAACATGGTATTTGATTGTTACATTAGTTTTGTCTCAATATTTGTCGTGTATGATTTATTGTTTATAACTTTTGCATGATCTGAACACTTCGTTGGTTGAGTCCAGAATCAATTTGACTTGTTTCCATCTCTAAAGCTAAACTAGGGTTTTCAACACGAAAAAGTTGACAAATTTTGATTTCAAGTAGTATAAGTGTGATTGTTGCTTGTAGTGATACGTCCTAGCAATCACATATGAATCATAATCTTTGTTAAATTGAATTAGTGCGTTTTCCATATTTAATTATATTGATTAACCTTATTTCACAGAACTTAATACTCATGGGGATTAAACTTGATTAGTGCTTTTTACACGTTGAGTTATTTTCTAGGTAGAATTCATACCCGCATCTTTTTAATGTTTTTGTGATGATTTTCGGAAATAAACGAGATACTCTTGCGATCAAGGTATTCTAGGGTTTTTGAAAATGAGAGATTAAATACCAATTCTAATTATTGATAAAAATACATGTTTGTGAATGATACAATCCCTTAACCAATATCTTCATCATCTTGATTACTTTCAATTATTTACTTTACTTTTGTTTTAGCTTTTATTACTTTCATAAATTCTGAAAAATCCCCCTTGTTACTTAAGAAATTAAAATCGAATGACAACAATAGCCCCCCGTGGAACGAATCCTTCTTACTCTTCTACTTAATCCACATTTTATTGAAGTGAGAAAGATAATATAATTTTGACGTGCTACGGCACACATCAAATTTTGTCCCCGCTGCCGGGGAGGCAGTGAATTGTTATTTTGCTTTTGATTTCTTATTTTAGTTATTAACTTAGTTTTTCTAGAATCTGTTTTCAGGTACTATTTCTTTGGTGAATGCTTAAAGAGGGTAGACCAAGTCCCATTGGTATACGTCTTCGATCAGGCACTTTACTAAAAACTTTGCTCGATCGGTGAACACTCCTCTTTATCGTTCATCGAAAAGTGAATTCACAGATTCAGACGTAAAGGAAGAAAAACAAGAAGCAATGGGTGACCGTACACTCAAAGATTTAGCTTCTCACAAGCTAGATACGCAGCAATGGTGTATTCAAACTACTTCAACCTTCAAGATCAAGCCAGGGTTGATCCGTGAGCTACCCAAGTTTCATGGAATGACTAATGAGGATCCAAATAAATATCTTATGGACTTTCATACCATAGTCATGGCCATGCTACCTGCTGAAATTGAATCATATGGAGTCATGCTACGAGCTTTTCCTTTCTCGTTAGTAGACACTGCCAATGAATGGTTGTACTATTTGCCTCCTAGTAGTGTCACAACATGGAACGGTATGAAGAAACTATTCTTAAAGAGATATTTTCCTGCATCAAAAGCAACGCAGATTCGCAAAGAAATTTGTAGCATCAAGCAAATGAAATGAGAGATATTGTATGAGTGCTGAGAACGTTACAAGATATTGGTGGCCAACTGTCTGCATCACCAATTCAGTGACTTAATGATAATTCAGTACTTCCATGAATGTCTTCAACCGAGTGATAGAAACCTCCTTGACGCTGCAGGTGGTGGTGCATTGGTGAACAAGACGGTAACACAGGCGAGAGAGTTGATTGAGAATATAGCAGCAAATTCTCAACAATTCTCAGACCGTGGGTCGAAACCACTCACAAGGAGAGTTAAAGAAGTTAGTGAAGTTACCGAACTCCTCCAACAAATGGGAAATATGGCAGCAATAACGCAACAAATTTCATCCGCGGTGGTACCATCTTCTTCAACTATTAAAGACGGTAATGAAAAAGCTAACGCCATCTTCCCAAATCAACAAAGAAGGTATGATCCTTATTCTAATACTTACAATCCAGGATGGAGAGATCACCCCAATTTTAGTTATGCGAACAAGCAAGTTGCGGTTTAACCACCTTCTTTCAACAACAAACGGGGTTCCAACAACAACAATTTCAGCCAAGGAAACAACCTCAAATTTAAATTCAAGCTTGGAAGAAACGTTGAAAGCATTCATGCAAAGGACCGATAATGTAATTAAAGACCTACAAACACAAGTTGGTTATATGGCTAGTGAGTTGAATAAAGTGCAGTCACAAAATAGTGGGAAACTCCCTTCTCAACCTCTTGTTAACCCGAGAGAGAATGTTAATATTGTTACATTGAGAAGTGGTATACAACTTGTGCACCCTGAAACTACTGTTACGGGCGATAAGGAGACTCAAAAAGAGCCAATTTTGGAGGGAGAAAATGTTGATTCTCCCCAAATGCATGAGGTACCTAAATCTAAACCCAAAACTCATGTTTCTACTTACGTTCCTCATTTACCTTTCCCTCGCAGATTTGCTAATTCCAAGAAGGTGGAACAAGATAAGGAGATTTTGGACATATGCAAGAAAATACAAGTGAACATTCCTCTCATTGATGCTATCAAACAAGTTCCCAAGTATGCAAGGTGTTTGAAGGACTTAAGTACCAACAAACAAAGACTCACCGGTAATTAGGTAATGAATGTGGGGGGAATGCTTCAGAAATCTTGCAAAAGAAATTCCCACTCAAATGTAGAGATCCCGGTAGTTTTGACATTCCCATTACTATTGATAACACTAAACTTCCAAAAGCTATGCTAGACTTAGGAGCATCTGTTAATGTTATGCCCGCATCAATTTATGAATCTTTGAATTTAGGTCCTCTTAAGAATATGAATATTGTTTTGCAATTAGCGGATCGGTCTAATGTTTACCCTAAGGTTATCGTTGAGGATGTTCTTGTGCAGGTTAATCAACTTGTATTTCCAACTAAATTTTGTGTGCTAAAGATGAATGATGGATCTCCGGATTTATCAATTCCGTTGTTGCTTGGGCGTCCCTTTATGAGAACAACTAAAACCGTCATTGATATTGACAAGGGAACGCTAACTATGGAGTTTGATGGAGAAAAAATACGTTTCAACATTTTTGAGACGATGCGATATCCTAGTGATGTTAATTCCTGTTTTTCCATTGATGTTATTGATACTCTAGCACAGTAAATATTTGAATTGAATGGTTTAGATGATCTAAAAACCATTCTCATTAAACCAATTGATAAAATATGGAGTGTGGTAATGAAATTGGGGAAACCCTTGGGAATCTCAATTCACTTTAAGAAGACCCAAATGCTCATAGTGTTTCTTTCATATCTTTACCATGTTCTAATGAAAAGATTGTACCCTCTATCTTGCAGGCACCAAAACTAGAATTGAAACCTCTCCCGGATCACTTAAAGTACTTGTACTTAGGTGAGAAGGAAGAATTATCGGTTATAGTTTCTAATGAGCTTACGGAACTGCAGGAACAAAGACTTCTTAGGGTGATAAGAAAGTACAAGACAACCATAGGATGGAAAATTGCCGATATCAAGGGGATAAACCATGTTGTTTGTATGCATAAAATACTTCTTGAGGAGGGTGCAAAGCCAACTAGGTAAGCTTAGCGCCATTTGAGCCCTCCGATGGTGGAAGTAGTGAAGAAAGAGATTTCTCAAGCTATTAGATGTGGGCGTTATCTACCCCATATCCGATAGTAAGTGGGTGAGTCCGGTACAAGTGGTACCAAAGAAGTCAGGCGTTACGGTGGTGCAAAATGATAAGGATAAACTTGTACCAACTCGTGTGCAAACCGGTTGGAGAGTTTGTATGGATTACCGAAAATTGAATGCAACCACTAGAAAAGATCATTTTCCCTTACCTTTTATTGGTCAAATGTTAGAGCATTTATCCGGACACTCTTACTATTGTTTTCTTGATGGCTATTCAGGTTATAATCAGATTGTGATCGCGCCGGAAGGTCAAGAGAGAACCACTTTTATATACCCGTTTGGCACTTTTGCATATAGGCGGATGTAGTTTGGCTTGTGTAAAGCTCCTGCTACTTTTCAAAGGTGTATGGTCAGTATCTTTTTGTATTATGTTGAAAACATTATCAAAGAATTCATAGATGATTTTAGAATCTTTGGTGATTCCTTTGACTTATGCTTGAACAATTTTTCATTAATCCTTGAACGATGTGTTGAAATAAACCTTGTGCTTAATTGGAGAAGTGTCATTTCATGGTAACTCATGACATTGTTTTAGGCTATATTATATCTTCTAAAGGCTTGGAAGTAGATAAATCTAAGATTGATCTTATTCGTGCTCTTAAACCTCCCACTATGGTGAGAGAGATTCGTGCTTTTCTTGGTCACGCAGGATTCTATCGCAGGTTTATCAAGGATTTTTCCAAGATTTCATCACACTTGTGTCACTTGTTGTAAAAATATGTGGTCTTTAACTTCGACGAGAAGTGTTTAGCGGCATTCAATCATTTGAAAGAACTTTTGATAACAACCCCTATCATTAGACCATCGGACTGGAGCAAACCTTTTGAACTAATGTTGTTTTGGGACAATGTATTGGGAAACTTCCTCATGCTATTTATTATGCTTCTAGAACGCTCAATGAGGCCCGATAGAATTATACTGATGCGTCGGAAAACCGACTTTGTTTTACCGCAAGCGCACAATGTCGAAAGATGTAGACAAGGGAAAATACGTCTGTTCCCACGAGGAGTGTGTATTACTTATACTAATTAGTTCAAGTAACTTTTAGGTCAAAAGATGTTTTTCCGATTTTTGTAAAGAATTAAACTAATGAATGAATTAAAATTATTTAATAAAAATTAAAATAAATAATAGAAAAGCGTTAAGGTTTCGGGAGTCCGTTGTAGATTAGGGTTTACTTGCGTTTATCACAAAGGGTATCAATTTTACTCGTGCAAAATAACAAATCTAGCAACTAATACATGGAAAATATTTCGTTTAAGAATCGAAGAAAATAATTTTCAAAAAGAATTGTTTGTTCTCAACCTAAAGTAGAATTTTGAAGCACTAAGTATGCGTGGCATAAATAGTTAAAGAATATTCATAAAACGATTATCGTGAAAGGGTCAATGGGTTCTTCTACTAATCAAACAATGTACTATACGTGGCATAGAACATGAAAAATCATAGAGAAAGATAAAACATTGAAAGAGAGACAAAACATTAACATTAAGCTTTTATAGTTGAAAACCCTAGTTTTGAAACACAAGAAAATTAATACTACAAGTTCATCCTTTCATCCTAACAAAAAGATTTAGCTAGACATGGCTTTCTCAAAGCCATTAAAAATATTAAAGAAAATATAAGTTAAACCTAGGTTTTCACTGTTCCTAGGCATGAAAAAGTTGTGTCTGAAATTTGTATCTAGGTTCCTCTTTATATAGGCTTTGGTAACCTCCTCTTGATGTCTATCCAACTAGGAAACCTAATCTCATTAAACTCTTCTGCCTTCTTTTGATCCTTATCCAATTAGGAGACTTAACCTCCTCAAAAACCAACAAAACCCTAATTTTCACGTCAAAGGCGAGCCCAAAACGCTTCTCTTATTTCTCTTCCCGTGCAGGCCCAATAAGGCCCAACAAAAAACAAATCCAAGTTGGTTTCACGGTTTTGCTCATAACTTCTTCATACGAACTCGAAATGACCTCATTCTTTCGTCGTTGGCTTTGAATTCAATTTTATAAACAAAAAAGGTGGCCCTTAACCAAGAAACTGGTGCTTCTAACAATATTTAAAAAAGCTGGCAGCCCTTAGTAATTCTTCAGGTGTCTTTAGTTGTTCTTGTAAAACATGTCTTCCCTTAGTGTACAACATAGTGCCAATACCAGTCGCCCTTGAAATTATAATTTTTCCCTTAGTTCCAGTTTTGCTCATAACTTCTTCATACGAACTCGGAATGACCTCATCTTTTTTGCGTTGGATTGGCCTTTCAATGCTATAGAAGATGGCGGGTAGAAATCTTGGAATAGGCTGAGTTCCGCTGGGTCTTTGACAATTCTTCACTTGTAAAGCTCAATTTCACTTTTTTCATTGACGCAACCTAACAAATGACATAAACTACAAAAGTAATAATAATACACAGTAATTCACACAAAATCTAGCAAATAAATATAAGAAAATGATACTTAAAATATGTAAATTATGCACTTATCATATACCACCATCGAAAAGGAGTTGTTATGCATTGTTTTTGCATTTGAAAAATTTTACTCTTATTTAATTGGTACGAAAGTTGTTGTTTTTTCTGATCATGCACCACTTAGGTACCTACTTACAAAAAAGGATGCGAAACCAAGACTCATTCGATGGATACTACTCTTACAAGAGTTTGACATCGAAATCAAAGACAAGAAAGGAATTGAGAACAACGTTGCTGATCATTTGAGCCGTCTTACTGTAGACGAGGAAGTTGTCCCGTTGCGTGAAAGTTTTCCGGATGAGCAACTTTTCTCAATCATTGTCGTGGAACCATGGTATGCTGATATTGTTAATTACTTGGTTTCTAAACAAATCTCTAGTAACTTGTCTCGTACTGAGAGACACAAATCCATATGCATTTGGCGTTATAACGACTTAGTGCATTCGTGTGCAACTTGCCATGTATTGTGATTAATCATTATTAACCAATTAGAGTTTAAATATTGATATAAAGATTTCTAGGCATTCAGCCGGGGAATATTGCACTAGAATTTATTATGATTCACTCTATATTAGTAGGCAATCTATCTAGGAACATTGAGATTTGTTATGTAAAAATCATAGAATATATGGGAATATCGTAATAAGCATCAGTGTTATTCTAATAATTTTGTACATGGATGGATGTTGATTTATCTAACAAACTTGATTGTATATATATATATATATATATATATATATATATATATATATATATTATATATATATATATATAATGTGATGAGTTCATCCGGTGATGCATTCATGTGATTACATACATACAGAGAGAGATAGATAGAGAGACAGGGATGAACACCTGCCTTAAAATTCTTTGCAGAATTCTGAAATTCAATATTTCTAAGACCTGGATCAGAAACATATTATTTTACTAATTTTTCCCTGTCAAAAACCCACCATATACAGGTGTCTAACAACTTTGTCCTTCTACTATGCAGTTATGTTTTCAATTTCCTTCATATGCGATAGTGTGGTTAGTATAGCTTGTGTGCAAGCTCAATGTATCTTTGCAAACACTTTGACCATGATGGGGAATAATAGAGTGAGAGTGTGTTTAGTATAGCTTGTGTAAATGAGTGAGTTTTACATGCATGAGCCCGTGAGGTTATGGTATGTGCCAAGTACACGTGTGTGAAGTGAGTCATAGTCTTTCATGATCTCTACATAAACAGTCGATTGTTTAAGTCATTAAGTTTGCCTGATTCCATTCAATAGAAACAATCGACTGTCTGTGCCAAGTGCACGTGTATGAAATTTCATTTTATATGTCTAGTTTTTATTTGCTTTTGTTTATCTTGTGAATTTGGTTGTTACATTACACCTATAAATCCTTGCACAATTATCAGTATAATAAGTTTTCATTGTACATTGTAGTTTCATAATTCAAAATCTACCTTGTAATCTGAAACTTACATTATTACTCAAAAGTCTTCATCATAACGCAAAATCTACCTCATGTCCAATAAATATACAACATACCCAAAAATCTTTCACTGGGACCCTTTTTTTTTGACATGTGATATAAAATTAACCACATGGCTTAATAAAACTGTGTAATTAATAATTACCGAAATGATCCAAAGTATACACCATGATCCAAACTTGTTCAATACCAAAATTTGCATTGTTGATACAATCCACCATCCATATTGTCTTTCAATCTACCATTGTCACCTAAACTAGTCTTTGTGTGCTAAATTTTATTTGTCGGACCAAAGCTTACTTCGTTAACAAAACAAAATACATGTACCCCCAAAATTTGTCTCGTAGTAACCCCATGGCCTAAAATTGCATAGTTGGCAAAATCTGCATCTTAACCCAATATATGACATTGTTAACTGAAATATATCATGTGACTTAAAATTTGTATCGGTGCCCAACATATGATATTATAACCCAGTATTTGCTTCATGAACCACTATATTCTATGTGACTGAAATTTACACGTTGATTCTAAATCCACCATTGTAACGCAAAATATGTTAAGTGATTTAAAATCTGCTATACAAAATGATGCAAGACATCTTGCTAACCAAGTCACCCTTGTTTGACATGAGTCAAGCCTCTTTCATTTTTCTAGTTCTAATTGGTTTCCTAGTTTATTTTGATTTCCCTTTTATAGGAATTTCCTTTTTCTAGTCATAGTGCTTTTAGGAAATAATGAAGCCTATATAAGATGACCTAGTATTATAGAATTCTACATCCAACATTAATATTTGATTTATGAAAGTTGTTTTCTTAGTAATTATACTCTAGTTTTGTTATTATTCTTGTGAATCTATTGATTTCACACTATTTTTCATTATTTATTGGATCTTTGATCCAACTTATACGCTTCCGCTACGTTAAGTGGTATCAGGGATTCTATTGAGATCTTCCACTAACATGGTTTTTGGAAAAAGTTTGAAGAGTTCAAGGGCGTGTTGAAGAAAGACCAGAAAACAGATATGCTAGCAGTGAAACTTAATTTTAAAACGTTCTTAAAGAATATATGGACAAAGGCTTTTCATATCTCAAAGAGTTGTTATCTTCTTCTCGCATAATGCAAGATGGAAATTAGATTATCGGGGATAATTCTAAATCCCAAACTGAGCAAACCCTTCACCTCTAAACTCTTACCCTTCTAGATCCACTTTTCATATTTTAACCCTTCCCAACTACTTCCTAATCTTCCCAAATCCATGAACCACCTCCCTAGATAACAAATATTACCATCCATTATACACTACTCTAACATACTCTTTTGTTCCACCCTACACAACCCCACAATTTGAGTTCTTCGAAGATTTCCCCCTTTTTTTTTATTCCCCTGAACTTGCCCAAAACTTCTTCAAAACAACAAACAATTGATATAGAAGATAATGAGCATATTATTATCCTCCACCACCGCACCATCAAGGAAACACTGGAAATCCACACACTTATCATCACGAGGATGATATAACACTGTTTGATAGACTTCTACACATTGAAGGTTTCCCAGATTGGTTGTGTACGGTTGATCGTTTCCTTGCGTATATGCGCATATCGGAGGTTCAACAATTAGAGCTTGTTTATTTCAAGCTTACGGGACCAACCTCCTCATGGTGGGATCATCATCAAATAGAACGAGCCAACCAAGGATTCAAACAAGTTCAATTATGTCCAACCATGAAAAAGTTATTGAAGAATAGATTTCCCCCATAAATTTTACGCAAACCTTGTTCATCAGCTTGCATAATTGTTTCCAAGGTAACCTCTATGTACAAGAGTATGTGGCTGAATTTTCTCGTATGTTATCTCGGAATCATCCGGATGATACAGTTGATCAAACAATCGGACGTTTCATCAATGGTCTTGATTAGATTATTCAAGAAAGGTTAGATACTGAACAACATACTTCTTTTCATGTGGTCATTAATAATTCTCCTAAAATAGAATTTCTTATGATTTCTCCACAACCATACCCAAAATCCTCATCTCTAACCCTAGAAAGCCTTTATTTCAAAAAAATTCTACCCGACAACAACCTTCTCTATAAAATTCCCATACTTATCTTACCCCTATAACCACCCAATCATTTTCTTCCCAAACCCTACCTACCACGTAACCTTCACCACCTCAAACCCAACCTAGTAATGCTTAACCCAATAGATCTAAATATCAAAACCCATATGCATACCCAACTGAAAATAAGTGTTATAAGTGTAAAAGACCAGGACACACATCAAATCAATGTAGGGGTGGGTGTACATTAATGACTGGGGAAGGGATTGTTAATGTGTATGAGAGAGAAGCTAAAGAATTAGGTGAAAATTTCGAACATGTTGATACATATGGGGAGAAAGAGTGAATATATCTCTTGTGTTATTCAAAATTTGTTTTATATACCCCGCGTAGACTCTCCAACTCGTAATCGTCTATTCCGCATTCAATTCCATGTACATGACAAGGTATGTGATATGATCATTGACAGTGACAGTTTTCAAAATATTGTTTCTTCAAGATTGGTGGATAAGTTTCAACTATCTACTCATCCACACCGTAAACCATACTCTAATGGTTGGGTTGATGATAACAACAAAAAGAACGTAGATTCTCAGTTCCTTGTGTCTATCAAATTAAAGATATACAATGAGACAGTAGTTTGAGTCATTGCAGATACTACTGCTTGTCATATATTGCTTGGTCACTCATAGCTATATGACGTAGATGTCACTTATCTTGGTAAGGCTAACACATATTCATCCATCAACAATGGTAAAGAGGTCATATTACAACTATCTCACGTGAAAACTAAGCCAAGTCTACAATAAGAAGATACCATAATGTTGGTTTTGCTGGATATCATAGTTGATGCACAAGAATCAGATATGATATATGCTTATTTTAGGGTGAAAAACAATTGTACTAAAAATAATACTTTATGTAGGTTCAAGAGATCAAAATCTTACAAGACAAGCCTAAACCAATAAATTGTCGTTCACGTCTTGCTTCGGTCACAAAGGTGGAGTTGATAGGTTGATATTAGAGGATGGAAGCATAAAAAGTTGAGAATCACTGTGTGATAGAAATGGTAGTGTGTAGTTGAAGACTGGATTATATCTGGGATAGATCTATGTTCTTCTTTCGAGTAGATTAAGCTTTTTATTTATAGTCTTGTACTGAACATATTGATTTCTATTAATTTGTGGAAATTGTGTAGAGATTGAGAAGTGATAATCGTGGAGATTATAGTGGAGTCATGTCCGATAAGCCAAGAAAACTGTATGACCACTACTCCTTCATATTATCAACCGCTCTTAACCATCCTACTAATAATTACTTTATCATAGTGGATGTGTTGCCATATTGTACATTGCACATTGTTGTAAACCGCCAGACCAATACTCTAATGAGAATCCCCCAATGTGACATATTTGATGTCTCGTGGAAAAATAGTGAATTCATGGAATACTACTACTTTGGTTAATAATAACATGCTAAATTAGTGAGGCAAGTTTCTTAGTTCATTAAGTGGTTAAGTAGACTGATCAATGTGGAGTCTAGTGAAAATATTAAGTTTAGTAGTTACGCATTAGCTTAAAAGTAGCAAGCAAAAATATGGAAGTTGGGAAGCCAATATTATACAAAAATTCTTAAGGACATAGCAAGAGATGAACATGGTGTTCTCGAGAACTAAGCAAGAGCTAAGCATATTATCTTCGAGGACAAGTATTAATTGGCGCTGGCATGAGTCCAGCGCTA
The DNA here is from genome assembly GCA_023531435.1 of Papaver californicum. Classification (NCBI taxonomy): domain Eukaryota; kingdom Viridiplantae; phylum Streptophyta; class Magnoliopsida; order Ranunculales; family Papaveraceae; genus Papaver; species Papaver californicum. Next base: position 547,847 of record JAJJMC010017017.1, read on the forward strand.
AGGATGGATGTGACACTAGCAGCTAGCGCCATGAATTGCACAACGCTGGCACTAGGCCAGTTCCAAGAGTGTTGTGGCGCAAGCATAGTGTGGTAGTGGCACTAGGCCAGCGTAGTAAGCTTCCAAGGTGCGGTCCTCGAGGACCGAATATTGCGCTGAGTTGCATTCTCGATGATTGAACATTTCGCTAAGATGCATCCTCGAGGATCAGTCACAGAAGTGTGATGCGAACTTGAGGATCGGTCATGTGGTCCCTTGATATGACCATTTGGATGTTGTCTCCTATTGTGTATAGTAAAAGATTGATGTTGTTTGAAAACTAATGCGCATTTGAAACAAGTTCAAGGAATTCAGCCGTGGAAGTTATGCAACTTAATACTAGTTCGATATGACATAAATATAAGTATATATTAAAAGGGATACGGGATTAATATAAAATGCCTTTAGTTATCCATAAAGATTAGGTTTGTATATGGTACAGTTTGATTCGGTTTTTTATCAAACTAGAACCAAAACCATGATACTCGGTTTATTGGTTTTCAAACAAAAAACAAACCATTAATAAATGGGCTCGGTTCTGAGCTGAACACACTCGGTTCGGAGCGGAAATGCCGGTTTCACCAAAACCGACAATCCAGCCAATTCCATGTAACTGACTGTTCAAAGTTTCAAACAATTTTTTTTTATTATGTTTTCTTTCAGTAATAAATGTAAAGATAAACCCAAGAAGAAAAATAAATATCAATAATTGTATTTACACATAATAATAAAAACCATCATTTAGATCCCAACTCTTAGATTTCAACATCATTACTATGACACCCTGCCTTTTTGCTCGGGTTTAACTAAACCCATTAGCCTAAAACTTTAATATTCAAATGTCTTTAACTTTTTAGGTTGCCCTATTAATAAATATTAGTATCAAATAGGAAGTCTTCCTTATCTTAAATCTTTGGGTGTCTTTATAGAATTATATGCAGCTAGACACCTCACTACCCACATGTCAAACAGAGAGGTTGACATGGGCACTTAAGTTTTTCCATTACAAGTGAAAAAAATAAAAAAACAATAAAAAACAACTCTAGGGAGTTATTCCCCTTTTCTACCTTACAAAATCCTTTACTATTAAAAAGGTGGACGTTTTCGAAGAGTTACGGGCTCATTTTAGTATCTGAGAACAAAAAAAAAGATGTCGTTAAGACAGTCTTTAAGGATTGAGCTACTTATGCTATCTATATTTCTTATTATTTTTTATGTTTTTTCCTTGCCATGAGTTACGGTGAAGGCCGAGAAAGAAAAATGGTGTTGTTGTTATTATAGAACTCTTGTGATGGGAAATACAATTGAGGTAAGCATTTTATGATGAAATTAGTATTTTGCAAAGTTTTGGGGGTTTTGCAGTAATTCAATTTCTTTAACAAGTTGATAAGATGGGTTGTTATAAACAAGGGTGACCTCATGTTATATCATTTCAATTTGTAAATCCCTTGACATGCTAAGTTGATTTTGGATGATATTCAAATTAGGGTTCATGTTGGAAAAATTTGGGATTTTTGATACAATTTGTTTTAAGTACAATTGAAATAGTATGAGGTTAATTATTTTAATTTCATGAATTTACTTGTATTGATTTGTGTTCTACGCACATGTTTTACTTTCATGTGAAGTGGGTTTAAATAAATTGTTTAGTTCATTAATGGATGTTAGAGAAAGTGAGAGTTGGGGTTTACTAAGGTTTTTGACTTGTATGTGAACCTATATAAGTTATGCAAAACATGTATATAACTTATGACATGTATGCGTAAATTACATATGGGTTTATTCGTTGTTTGTTGATTTGGTTGATATGAGGATTGATGGGATTCTTAGAAACGAAAACATCAAACTAGAGAAAACAGAACTAGATAAAGGAATAGAACGTAAGATTGAAACTGTAGAACGCAGATAACTTGAGTTTTAGGTTAAACCAAACACTCTTCTATAATCAATAGATTATGAGTTGTATGAAAATATAATAAAAGTATGCCTTCTAAGGAAGACCCAATAGCCTATTTATACTAGAAAATAACCCTAGGAAAAAAAATCTAAAACTAAGGACAGAAACGTCCGTCTCCTAGAGGGAAACTAATAAACATTCTTAAATAGAAAACAACTCTAACTAACACAGGATATCCCCCCCTGCATCAAGGATGGAGTGCATGCTTATGAATTGAGTTACTTCTCTAATGAAACTTCTGATTTTTCAATGGAGATAACATGTTTGTCAGAGTGTCTCAAAGAATTTCTATATATAGCATTTTATAGTTTCCACAACATAACCTTAATGCGAGACACCGTGACATATAATTTAGCCTTAACATTGAACTAGAAAGTTGTAGGTAATTGTTGGATGATTTCAGAAAGCTATTACTTGTGATATTTCAAGCAATTTATTGATTCATTAATTATTGTTTATCATTTTTATGTGATAGATTGTAAGTTATTGTTACAAATAAGAAGTTATATGCTTTTATTGAATGTTAGCAAAATATATAGATATTCTTGAATACATATAGTCGGAAACACCAAGTTGAACTATAAAGTTGGCTCTATGGATAATATTATTAATTGTGGTTGAGCCTTCTGGCAATGCTCATTATTATTGTATTTGATTTCGCTTCTTAATCTCGAATCATATGATTTTTATGGTGTGAATCCGTATATTCGAGAACATCAATTTATGATGCTTGTTGTGATTAATTCATACTGTAGCATAGTATATCAGACTGATATTTTTTGTGTAACATGATTACAGTTGTCAGGGAGTTGTCACTCAAGGATGAACTTGGATGCATTGTGGGTGTCGTAGGTTTAAGATATTTGATGTTAGTACTTTGAGATGGATCACAGTACTTGTCTTCATAATGCTGGTTATTTTGTAGTTCTTATAGCATTTATGAATCTCTTTTTAAAGCGTAATATACAACTTGTAATTTATACTATATTTCTTTTTATTTGGTACATTTTTCCTGGTTAGTTCAATACCATGAGATAAGACCTCTACAGAGTTGCATTACATGATAAAAATTAGTATAATGGTTGAACATGCGATTTAATGTATTAGATTTTAATTAGTTTCAAAGCTAATTAATATTATAGGAGATGATATCATGTTATATTGTGTTTATGGGGTTTAATTGACACAAATTAACAATATGGGAAACGAATTACTCTCCTGCGGAGATGAAGTTTACAGATGTCTAAGAATTTGGTTACCCTTGGCTTACTGTGTATTCATATTTCATTATGTACCCTGTAAAATGGAACCAGTTTACTTGATATCTGATAAGAGATAGTTGCTACCATTATGGATAGTTTATACAATTTAAACCAAAATGATGAACCACGTTCGAGCTTGATCCTTTTGAGCTACGGAGAAGGTACATAGGCAGTCGCTTTGCGGTTCAACACATATGATATAGGTTGTTTATATTATTTGAAAAGAGTTGATTGTTGCTTGGTGGTTCATGCCATCTAGTTAGAGATGATTGTCTCCTTTCGAGGCAATTCAGATCATCTAGAAAGTCAAATCGACAATACGAAAGAAGTAAAGGATTTAGCCTCATGTTTGGCGAGCTAATTCACATCGTCTAAAGAAAAATAAAAAAATGATTATTGTTTTTCAGTTCATATTATCTAATTGGAATTAGAGATGGTTGTTGTTATTGGCAATCCATATCATCTATCAAGGGATAGTTACTGCTTGGAATTTCATACCATCTACTAGGATATTAGTGGAACAACCGTATGGGATGGTGAGTGATAATTGTGGGACACCCCAACTATGTCTTGGCACCCCATTGTCAGGGTGGTGCGATTAGTGGGACACCCCCACTACTTCATAGTTGGCAATTCTACCACAGGTGGAATAACCATCAAGGACGGTTTGTAATTCCTTAAAGAGGCATCCATTCTCAGGGATAATGGGAACTTGCGGAAACCGTCAGGGAAACTATGTTGAAAACCAACCACTGATATTGGTGCCCACAACCGTCAGGGACGGGGTGTGCTGTCGGTATCTGCAGGAGCAAAGAGATGACCCTAGCGAAGTTATGGACTCTTTTAGGATTCCTGGGTATGCAGTATGGGACGTATGTTTAGATGGTCCTAATTGATGTTCACAAGAGACTTGTGAACCCTTTTGGGATTCGTGGGCATGCGATATGGGACGTATACTTAGAAAGTCTTAATCGATGTTCACAATAAAGACGGGAACACCCTAACCCTTGGATCAATGAGATTCCTGTACAGCAGGATATTTGTATCCAAACACTGGTAATTGTTTAGGAGATGATTGTTGCCTGTTAAAGTGATTTATATCATCTGAAGATGATTGTTACCCATTGAGGCAATTCATATCATTTGTTGGATTCAATGAATATCAGTATTGGTCTCAGAAACTGCAAAGCAGTCTGACACATTCGATGACCCTCGATGTTAGTATCGTGCTTGTCTTCTCATAAAGCAATTCAGATGAAATTGCTTAGACAGAAAAATAAACTATTAAACGAAAATTGTTAATGTTGGTTCCTTGAGTGGCGTATCGGAAAGTCTTAGCTTGCCAAATGGGTCGAAACCCGACCAGTTAGAAGCGAATTTTTTTCTTCTGTTTTTTCATAATTACATTCAATTGGAACAACAAATTCAACTCAAAAACATAACATAAAGTATTGTAGATCAGAAATCAGATAAATCTATATCCTTCTTCCTTTTTTTCTATATCAACAGAATTATTTGGATCCATATATGGACTTGATATAACTGTATGCATAACAGAATCATAAATGAGCTTATACTATCGAACGTAAAACACAAATACATCTTATTACAACAACAAAAACCCAAACACAAATCCTATTATTGTAGTTATAACAAGTCTTTCCCTGTAATTTGATTTTTTAGGAACACCACTGCAAATCAAAGACTAAACATTGAGTAATCATGCAAAGGAAGAATAGACAAAGTTAATAATGAAGACGTTGATGTATATCTCTTTTTTCTCTAAGAGAGATCCAAAACCAAAACATCATTCAGCCACCAAGGACACCATATAAACATCCTGAAGCAACAACAAAGAACCCAAAAAAGATATATTTACTTTAAACCTAAACATCTAAGGAAAATATATAGTATTTGCAAAAGATCAATTCATACCCGAGAAGAATAAGAAAAGAAAATAAAGATGAGAAAAGTGATATAACAGTTGGGGGTGAGAGGGGAGGGGAGGCCTTGACAAAGAAAGAAGGGGAATGAAAAAAAAAATTATGGTTGTTGATTTTTATACTTTAAATTAACAGAGAGGATCTAATACAACTACATCTATGGTTAAAACTAATTCAATACTGGTTTCAGTTCGGTTTTGCCTGTTCTTGGGTATTCACCAGAACCGAAACCGTATATGTCGGTTTTTATGAAACTGACACCATTACCATAACCATAGTGTGTTGGTTTTGATTTTCTTAGGTTTTCTCGGTCTAGTTTCAGTTCGGTTCAGGTTCTTCCGGTTTCGATATTTATGTACAGCCCTAGTAGAGATTGTATTCTTAATTCTTTTGCAGAATGTATATAGAAGTACATTACTCATGTTTTTGATACAAAGTCATAAATATGCACGGATATTTTTATGTTTCTGTTGCTGGGCAGAGAGTAATTTTACGATTATATCCCTTGTCAAGAATCTACCATCAACAATGTTTTAGTTGTACAACCTTCTACTCCCGAACCTCCTACATCTATTCATATACAAGTGCAATCCTTACTAGATGATTTTGCATGTGTATTACCATATGATATGCCTGATTCTCCTTCGCCTGTGAGAAATATTCAATAACGAATAGATCTCATGTCTGGTGCAAGTTTGCATAACATTCTCTACTATCATATGATCCCTAAGAAACATGATATACTTCGAGGTAAAGTAGAAAAACTGTTTTCCAAAAGTTCCATACAACCCAGCTTGATCCATGTAATGTTCTCGATCTTCTTGTGCCTACAAAGGATAAAACTTAGTATATGTGTAATTATAGTAGAGTTGTTAATAAGATCACAATCTATTATTGTTCCTTATTCCAGGATTGGATGATATGCTTGAGATGCTCTCTGTTTCCAAGTTATGTTCTAATATTGATCCTAATAGTGGTATCATCAAATCAGAACTCGACCTGGGGATGAAGGGAAGACTGCGTTTAAAACAAAACATGGTCTCTTCGAATGGATTGTTATGCCCTTTGGTTTGTCTAATGCTCCAAGTACGTTTATGAGGCTTCTGAATCAAGTAATATAACCTTTCATTGGTGAGAGGGGTGGCGTACAGGGCTTTCTCCTGGATAGATTTTTGAGAGGCGAGCGGCTGATACAGGAGGTGGAAGCGGCTGACGACGGTAGAGAAGTATACAGGAGCAGAAACTAAAAGGGTTTAATCCTCTATATTCTTCTTAATTATTTTTTATGGGTTTTAAGAAACCCTTTTCCATGTTCTAATTAATTTGTAACTAGGGTTTATGTTGAAACCACTTTTAGTAGTACACCAATTAAATTGAATTATTAGGTAATAGACTATTATGATTTGAATATATTAATTTTATGATTTTGATTTATTAAACTTCATTAAACAATTGTGATGTCGTTTGTTGGTACATGCTTGACCTAGGTTTTTGATGTTCCATGCTTCTGGTATACAGTTGTTGTTTTGAAAATCTACTTGTTGCAAATATATTTGTCTACTTATTTGATATTTCATGCTTGGGTTAAATCCTTTGATGGGGTATGCTTAGAATAGCCAGATATTATTTGTGGACCTATTATTAGTTTCGTACAATTTTCTCGCTGACGCAATTTTATGGTGTATGCTTGAAACTAAGGCTTTTTGATGCACCACGTTTAGGGCGTCCCAGTGATATTTACGACTCTAAATGTTCATGACTTATGTTTCACTTCAGTAATTAAATAGAAATAGTGGTGGATACTGAAAACCCTGGTTACCGACTCTCTCTACTCGGTCACATTTTATTAGTTTAGTTAGTTTATTATTTTATTTATCAATCTAAAAATCACAAAAATATTCCTCTTGGTTAGTTTATTAGAGATATTAATTGCAGTATTTCCCCGCTCTCTGTGGGTTCGACCCATACTTATCGTTGTCTACTAGTTAGACGCCGTGCGATTGCGGTTATTATATAGGGTAATCCCAAATCATATCAATTTTTGGCGCCGCTGCCGGGGAGCGGTTGTGGAATATTGTAATTAGTATTTTTGATTTTCTAATCGTAGATTAGGTTTTTGTATATATTTTTATTTTATTTTTAGGATTTTGTTCTATTTGACTCGTTCTATGTTGTAGTATCTCTTTTCAGGTACTTTTTCGAGGATGATGACTCTTTCTGAGGAGACGTCATCTAAGATGACACTTTGGGAATATAAGGATTGGTCAAGGCAGAAGGAAGCTCTTGCCTCATCTGAGAAGACGATGTGAGAAGTAATATATGGGCCATGATATAAAGAAATTTGTGCTTATAATCGCCTCACGTATGGAACTTGGCATCCACATCGTTCCGTCATAGGCGGTTATTCAGCTGAGTATCAACCCCAATACCATGAGGTTGATTTTCCGAGGAAGCTGAATCTTTTGGATTGTCTGAATATTTCGCCGGAAACGAAAAAAATGACACTGGGGAAGTATTAAGACGACCACGGCATAATGAAGTGCTTGCTTCACCTGAGGTAAGTGATGAATCACCTCTAATGATAGATGACCCTGTGGATGATTGATGATTTGCCTAATTCTATAGATGAATCTATCTCACAAGATCATTCACCCGACTTAGAGGTTGTTTCTAGACCCCTAGACTTCCAAAAGTTACCTAATTTAGGGTTAGAATTGTGTGCTTCTCAAGTTTTGTTGGATCACTTTGCATCCAAATATCCAGAGGACTTGCCTGTTCCTGACACTGTGCACAAACCGATTGATATTTCCCCAATCCCTATTTTATCCCCATATTATGTTCTTTACGAACTTCCGAGTGTCGTGAAAACTAGGTTTGGGGGTAATCACTTCTTTTTGATAGTTTCAGTGTCACCGTATCACAATAATATAATTGTGAAGCTATCATTTGCAAATACTGTATTTTGGGTTGATCCCCAAATTTCCAGGTTATTAGTGTATGGGGATTCTTTCTGTACATATCCAGTAGGTAGATTATTAGTTTCTTGTTTTTATTTTCTTTTAGTATTTTTATTTATTTTTATTTTTAGTGTTCTTTGTTATTACTATCGTTTGATGTGTGTGACAGAGAATACTGCTTTTCTTGGGTCAATCAGGTGAGACGTTCCAATCCCTTCTCTTTAATTTACATTTGTTTCTCTTATTTATATTTATTGCATACCATTCTAGGTTGCACGGTTTGAAACATTGAGGACAATGTTAAATTTAGGTTTAGGGGTAGAGTTTCAGAATTGATGCCAATAAAGAAACTCCGAAATTTAGAAACATGTGAATTATTCAGGATGACACTAATCATTCTAGGTAGATGGAAACATAGACTTATCTATAGGAATTGGTGTACCCAGCTAAATGATTTATTCATATCTGAATGCACTCAGGTGTTAGCAGTGTAGTCCATACCGTCCGGTACGGCCGGTATACCGCCTGTTTTACCGGTTTCGGACAAAAAGCAAGACGAAATCCGGTATACCGGTAAACGGTATTTTACCGAAAATATCGGCCGGTATTGGCCGGTATTGACCGGTACAATCGTTTTTTTTTATTTTTTTTATTTAAAAAAAATAATAATAATATAATTTATTCTTGTTTTAGGGTTTTCAATTGTTACTCATATTTTTTATGATATTTTAGAATTATATATGCATATGATAATATCTATAATTAATCTAATGATCTTAAAATTGTAATATCTTTGTTTAATTAGTATTTTAGACGATAAACTTTGAAGTTGTTCTTGTTTCTTTTGTTTTTCCAGTTTGAACTTTGTATGAAATCTATGGATCTATATATTTTGGATGAATACTAGTTTATCTTTTTAAACTTTGTGAAAAAATGTTTGTTATAATGTGTTAAAATATAATTATAGTTATAAAATGTGAACTAGTATTTTTCTATAAAATTATAGGTATAAAATATATGCACCGATATTCCACCGATATTTAAACCGAAATTTCCCCGGTATACCGGCGTACCAGTGTATCGCTCTCGACCGGTACGAACCGAAATCCGGTATGGTACAACCTTGGGTGTTAGAAATAACATGATAATCATTGAACAAGCATATCTCGGAATCATCATAATCATATCACTTTCTATTTTTATTTTTGCAATTTTATGTTTCTCTAAGTGATTTGGTGGGGCCCAATATCAAATTGTTATCGCCGTCAGGATGAAATGGATTGTTGAGTTCAAGCTCATTTTTAATTTTTATTCAAAAATAAATAAAAAAAAATGATACTCTGATAGCATTATGTGTGTGTTTCCCCTGTCTCCGTCGCCTAAGCAAGCATGGAATGCAGGATCCCAGGGAACTATCATGTAGTCCTGAAAGAAAAAAATGTATATAAATAATAATAATAAAAATAGGATTCATCCTGGCACTGACCTTCAGACAGATATGGGAAACACCGTTCACCTTAGTCAACATATGCACAATTCGTTACTTCTATTTTCATTTTCTAATCTATCCATGTGTTTGAATTTGATTGATTCCGAGCAATGTGAATTTTTATACAGTTTTGGATGTTCAATGATTATTTGAGTAGAGTTGCATTTTTATATGAATTTTAGTACGCTGAGTGCAAACTCGTGTACATCAATTGGATTCATACAGGGTAATGATTCTTATAGTCGCAGAATTTAGTATACCAACTAAATAGCATGTTTAGTGTCTATCCTTGATCGTCCACAGGTAACAAAAATTCGGAGTACAGGTTTTGTGGGTAAACCTCTTGTAAAACCTCACGAGACAAAACTCGTCCACTAGGGACACCCAGGGGTTTAACGGCTTATTACATATGCTTAATGTAATCGCGATTCCTGCGAAAGTGAGTTAGGATTTTATTTTATTTTTAGATAGGTTTTGCTCGAGGACTAGCAAAATATAGGTTTGGGGGTATTTGATAGGCTCTTAATTTATACAATTCTACCACCTTATTTATATTTTCTAGTAATTATTATTGCACTAAATTTACTATTTTATTGTTAATATGTGGTTCGCATAAAATCTGAAGTTATTAATTAAACACGGTTAAAATAGATGTTAATTTTCGTTTGCGTTGAAACAACCCAAGTGTTGCTCACGGTCACATGTTGAGCAGGTGAACAGGGGAAGCATTCAGATGCATTACATATAGGTGGCGTGACTTCTTGGAGTAGTCCAATGATACTATTATGAAGTGGTATTAGTTGAGAAAGCAGCTAAGTGAAGAGTTGTCTGTTGGCTATTTGGGCAGAATAGGTGCAGCTAGAGTGATAGGTGTAGGCAATGATGATTTGAAGGCTACTGTTTGGAAGTGTTGAAAGTAGACTTGTTGGCTAGACAAGGGACCACGTGATTACACAAGTTTGGAAAGTGACGTAAGGGGAGAAAAACAAGAGACTACCTAGGCTACGGTGAAGGTTAGGAGTTGAGAATGTAGAGCTATAAAAGAAAGTACAAAGTGCTACACGTGATATTTGAGACGTGACTGAAGAGTGAATGGAGTAGAATTGGCTTAGGTGTTGGGTGACAATGATGGAGGATAGTTTAGGTTTTTGAGGCTAAAAAAGAAAAGAAGAAGTATAGACACGTTGAGGGTGTAGACTAGGATTTATGAGTTGATTGGTGAGTGACTAGACCTAGATAAATTAGGAAAGGGACATACCCACATGGGTTTGTTATAAAAGGAGAAAGCATAGAGAGGCGGAGCGGCACTTTTCTTTTGGTCTTTGATTTCCAGGTTTTAGGGGTGGCGTACAGGACTTTCTCCTGGATAGATTTTTGAGAGGCGAGCGGCTGATACAGGAGGCGGAAGCGGCTGACGACGGTAGAGAAGTATACAAGAGCAGAAACTAAAAGGGTTTAATCCTCTATATTCTTCCTAATTATTTTATGGGTTTTAAGAAACCCTTTTCCATGTTCTAATTAATTTGTAACTAGGGTTTATGTTGAAACCACTTTTAGTAGTACACCAATTAAATTGAATTATTAGGTAATAGACTATTATGATTTGAATATATTAATTTCATGATTTTAATTTATTAAATTTCATTAAACAATTGTGATGTCGTTTGATGGTACATGCTTGACCTAGGTTTTTGATGTTCCATGCTTCTGGTATACAGTTGTTGTTTTGAAAATCTACTTGTTGCAAATATATTTGTCTACTTATTTGATATTTCATGCTTGGGTTAAATCCTTTGATGGGGTATGCTTAGAATAGCCAGATATTATTTGTGGACCTTTTATTAGTTTCGTACAATTTTCTCGCTAACGCAATTTTATGGTGTATGCTTGAGACTAGGGCTTTTTGATGCACCATGTTTAGGGCGTCCCAGTGATATTTGCGACTCTGAACATTCATGAGTTATGTTTCACTTCAGTAATTAAATAGATATAGTGGTGGATACTGAAAACCCTGGTTACCGACTCTCTCTACTCGGTCACATTTTATTAGTTTAGTTAGTTTATTATTTTATTTATCAATCTAAAAATCACAAAAATATTCCTCTTGGTTAGTTTATTAGAGATATTAATTGCAGTATTTTCCCGCTCTCTGTGGGTTCGACCCGTACTTGCCGTTGTCTACTAGTTAGACGCCGTGCGATTGCGGTTATTATATAGGGTAATCCCAAATCATATCAATAGGCGACGAGATAATGAAGGGTATGTTCTACATGGGAAGGGCTCATCCCACTAACGAGCCTTGCCTTTTAAGTAATGAAAATAATACGTCATCAAAACCTTTTTGACTCGGACTGGATTCAGGTGCCTATTCTCTAGTTTTGCTATTGCTTTTGTGAATCTATTGCTTTCACACTAATTTTCGTTATCAATTGGATCTTTGATCAAACTTATACGCTTCCTCTACGTTAAATTTTTTGTCACATCCACTGTAAATGTTGGTGGAGGGTTTTTTCCAAAGACGAAAAGTGTAAATTTTTCTTCGATCATATCTCAAAAATATATAGTATATACATATATTCTCGATTTTACTAGGAGATTAAGAATACAAACTTTACCAATTGTAATAGGCCATGACCTCTTTCTATATATACACTAGTAATTAACCAGTTTGATGCACCAGGTACGATGGGAATCAGGCCCCACTTAGTAAAGCGGGGCTTTGCTCCGCATGCAGCACAAAGAAAATTTTAGTTAACAACTGCAATGTATAGTAAAGGTACTAATTATCATTTAATAGATTAAGAATAAAACCAAATTCACCGATTATCATTTAAAGTGTCGGAGATTAAGAAATATTTTTTGAAGAAAATGCATTTAAAAAAATAAACACTTCCTTTTGTACAATCTCCATAAAAGAATAAAATATAATTAAATTGTATGATATGCCGTAATAAAATAAAAATAAACTAAAAATGTTATTATTATTGGCCTCTGTGATGTACCGGATCATACAAGAATTGTTATTATCACTGACCTATGCTTGAGCTAAAATGCTAAAACAAAAACAAAAAATTTATTAAAAATAATGTGCTCAAGAAAAAAAAATTCTCTCTGTCTATAAGTTTCACTCTTTGTCCACTTATCCTTCATCACTTTGTCCGGATTTGTTAGTCATCGCATTAAGGTTTGAACTTCAACCTCCACTTAATTACTATTCTCATCTAATTTGACTAATGGAGCCATTCGTCATCGTTGGTAGTTTGTGCACCAAGTCTCTCTTAGACGGTGTCTAAATTTATTTATTTTTGTCGGGAGTAGATGTTAGATTTCCCGAAATTGTATAATGATACCATCTAATAGGTGTATACTTCAACTTGATTTCATTGAGCTAGTTTATGGGTTGATGGGAATTGTAGGATTATCTCATGCAATATAAGGTGAATGATTTTAAGTGAATTCACGACTACTCATGAATTGCATGATGATCTCGTGAATCGTAGAGTGGATGTTGACCTAATGGAGTTTAAATTTTATTTAAGTTTATGAGTGGTCGTAAATTATATAATAATCCCATAAAATAATAGGATGATCTCGTGCACTACAATCGTAAAGCGTACCGATAATTTATAAGATGATTAAGTACATATTATAGGTTAGAGTTGACCGGAGAGAATTGATTTCAGTTATTTGGTTAGATACTTAAAATTGATTTTGTTGAGTAAGTTTATGGATTCCCATAAATTATAAGATGGTCCCGTGCACTATAGGGTGAATGATTTTGAACTAATATATATGTATCCATGAATTATATAATAATCCCGTGTATTATAGTGAGAATTGACCCATATGAGTTAAAATTTATTTAACTGAGTAAGTTAAAAGTGGTCGTGAATTATATATGATCACATGCACTACATGGTGAATTATTCTGGATGAGCGTATGTATATCGATGAATTATAAAATGATCTCTTCAGTGATTCCTCCATACTTGACTTACGTTCTGTATCACTAACACCTCAAGTCCAACTGGCCTCGAGGGTAATTTAAATCTTAACTCTGTGATACTTTTACCCTCTTTAAGTCCGTGTTCCAAAAATTATCTCTCAAACTTCCTGACGATTTTTTTTTTTTTTTTCCAATTTCACTTAAATTCGGTTTTGATAATGCTCCAACTCCTTACCATTTTGGTTAAACTCCTTTTAATTGCCATCCTGGGATTTTCCTTCCCTCTTATCCTCAAGTTTTCACCTTGGTGTGGGATTTGTGGAACCGTATTAGTAATTCCCTTCCCTCATATCGGTTTCAAACCGCTTCATATGGTTATCTTAGTCCAAACATCATTTATTTGCTTTATATAGCGAGTATACACATCAATGACTGACTATACAAAATGATCATAAATATCACTCACTTTTTTAACTTTGTGAAAAACTAAATACTTGTAACCACCGGAAAAGATTGACATTTAATTATAATCATTTGGATCTAAACTTAGCATATACGAAAATCGAGTAAGCAATTTTAATGCCTAAATGTATAAATCAGGTAAATAACTTAATATTTAATTGCATCGTAGAGTTTCGTATGATTATAATGTCAAACATAACAAAAGAAAAAAAAATTAATGAGCTTTAAGAAACTTACATACAAATATTAGGTAAAAACATGAGAAACATACCTCCCAAAAAAAAAATCGGAGCTTTTAACATGCAGGTAGTGTTGCTGGTGAAGGTTTCTTTGTCGTTGAATCCTTTGAAATAGTTTGGTATTGTCGACCTTATATACATCAGGTGTAGGATTTACACTAACATGGGTGTATTAGATTGGAAGTTACGAGGATAGTTAGATATCCTAAAAACACCTAGGTATTCGGTTAGAATTTATATGGAATCAGTAAATATCCATGGTATTCAATTATAATTTTTTAAGATTTTACAAATATCCTAAATATTCAATTCACTTAAGATTTATTAGGATAATAGGGGTCTATGATATAAAAGGATTCTTATGGATAATTCAAAATATGTATATTATTATCTTCTATCTATCTTAACTCAACCCATGAGAGTTTCATTGATTCTTTTGGATAGTTTATATGCTTGATATTTTTTTATCAAGATATGTTATTTTTTCTGTTGAAAAATAATATTCTTTCCCATGGTTATAAGATGATGTTGGTCATGAGTTTCAACTTTCTCTTTTAAAAATAACCTTCTCCTTCATTAACTTGCTCATTTCCTCCTCTATAATTGTTGTATTTTTTGTCATTCATCTCCAAATGTTACTTGCGCTAAATTACATCTTCAAATTTCATCATTTGATCCGGAATATAAAACTTTTACCAAGCTCTTTTATTTTTATGTACTATAACTTTTATTTTGAGAAACTGTTTGGTGTTTAAAAATTTATTTCAATCTATATAAATCTAAACTAATCCAAGTTCAGTCTATTACAGTCCAAAATTATATATCTACAAGAATCCAGAATTCTTGTAAGAAACATTATAAATGGATTCAGTCAAAACTATATCTATTTTATCCATGAAAATCGTGATCCAATATACCCCTGTAAAATTAATTCTTATGACTTTAGAATTTAAATTCATCAAAATCTAAACTTACAAGATAATAATTTTTATGTGTACGGTTTTTCTGATGTATCAGATTTCTATAAGATTACTATAACCGTTGAGAAAGATCTCAATTTTATTATGTTTTTATTTCTAGGTTACCTTATTTAGATTCATAATTACGCGGTTACCATCCATCTAAGAGATTTACAAAATTTTACACGTATTATGTAAACATACATCAACCGGAAATATGTATTTTTACTTCTAGACGAAACACCACCTAACCACACAAATCAATCGAAATTAAAAATTTTAAAGTAACCGCCAGGGTGGTCATTACCCTCTTATGCCACATGGTAACCGTCACTTAGTCAACTTGTCAGGTCCAAGTAATGGCGTAGGATAACAACAATTTTTTGGACCATTCTATTTTTAAAGGATCCTTAACTACTTAGGTCATATACCCTATAAAATTATGGGATATTTTAATTGGATAAAATGATTAAATTATCTTTTATTAATTTTTTTTCTAATTTAATATAACCACTCAAACCAAAACAAATGTAAACCTAAATTCTAAAACAAAATCATAATTCCTAATTAAATTTTTTTTCAAAAACTTTTTCGTCTTCTCTTTCCCTCTTCATCTTCCATAAATGATTAATCGTCGATTCATAAACGAATTTCATCGTTAATTAATCTTGTCGTCTACAAATGAGTCGTATTAAACATTGTAAAAGAGATGTATGGCCTAATCCTGGGATTGTGGCGATTGCAGATTAAGCGAATCAAGCAAATCAAGTTGAAGAGCCGGTTCTTCAACCCGAAATCGAGCCCCAAACGGAAGAACCAAATCCTAATCAACCCAACATGCAAATGGCTCCAAACGGAAGAACCAAATCCTAATCAACCCAACATGCAAATTAGAAGATAATTCCTGAAAAACCTCTTTGATTGCATGTGTTTTTATTGTCGATTCGAGTATAGATCATGATTTTTAGGGTTCAAAATGTAAATTCAGATAAAAGTTCGGCTAAGAACATAGTGTTTTATCCTTCTAGTCTCAACCGAACTTTCTGTTTTTCAAGAACACGAAGAACAGTTCGGTTGAGAAATAATTTTAGGGACAACCAAACTTTTATTTCTCTAAATTTTGTAGCCGATCTTAGAAGTTCGACTAAATCGATATTTTGTTCTTTCAACCGAACTTTTTAGTTCAAAATTAATATTCCAACCGAACATTACACTGTTTTTGAGGAAAAATGATGGATGCTAGCCGAACATTTTTCTTGTTGACCGAACTTTTTGTTTGGTTAAATCAATTATTCCGAAGTTTTTATTTTTTATCCCAACTTCATGCTTTGTTGTTCAAATTTAGTTAAGTAGTATTTGTTTTGTTTTTAGGAAAAAGTCAAAAGGTAAAGTTAAGGATAAGGTAGTGGAAGATTTCAGAACTCCGACCCTCGCCACGGTAAACACCTAGGGGCATATAAACGTGGAACTAAAGTTACAAAGAGGTCGTGAACGTTACCGAGATCCGTGAAAAAGTGAACCAAGATATAGAGAAGGAAGTTGGATGAGCAAGAACAAGAGGAAGAGGAAGAGAAAGAGAAAGATCCACCCCAAAATCTTTTTCTTGTTGTTGTTAAAGAGAAGAAGACGCCTAAGACACCTTGTGCTAGATATGCACATATTCCTGATAAGAAGTTGTGCTTACCTCCTACTAACCCACCTCATGGTACGCCAAAAGATGGAGGCGAAGTGTTGTTCGGCTACAAGCACTCATGGGCTGCCAAAATTTACTCGACCAAGGTATTGAATTCCAAAATTTACTCGACCAAGGTATTGAATTTTAAATATATATATATATATATATATTTCCGACTTTTGTTTTTTTAATTATGATTTCTTGTGTGTTAGTTAGTCAATGATTATGTTAATTTTGTAGGATTATAACAATGCGACTAGAATTTTGAGACGCCAGAAGGCGGTTTCATGGGATATAGAGGATAAGTGTCCACAGGTGGTGGATAGAGTCAAATCATGTGTTATGTGGTCTGTTGTCCATTATGCACAAGTCGATTTTGACAGTGTCACCATCTCAGCGTTTGCCGAGAGGTCCTAGCCAGAGACGCATACTTTCCACCTCCCATTTGGTGAGATGTGTATCACTCCTGACGACGTGCACAAAATCAATGGTCTTAGAGTGGATGGGAAATGTATTGCAAAAGGCTATAAAAAGATGAGTTTTGAGGATCTAGAAGTTTTAGCGGAGAAGACGCTATGGTGGAGCCGAAGTAAGACCAAGTTGGAGTTCAGATGTTATGTTAAGGAGCCACAACCTGGTATGGAGTTGGTGGAGATCGATAAAAAAGGTTATCCATTCAAGAAGTTGAGGAAGTTCAAGTTGGTCGTTTTGAAGAGGGAATTTAGAGGGACAAGAAAAAAAGTGGAGAGTGGAGAGTTGGTGATGGACGAGGACAAGATTAAGTAACATGTCACCGCTTACTTGTTGTATCGTATAGGCAGCCTTATATTTCCCGACACTTCTGGAAACGGGGTAGATGCCAATTTTCTCCAGCTTTTGCATCCCCTCGAAGAGGTTAATAATTACTCTTGGGGCACTGCGGTCAGTGCGTTCCTTCAAGACCAACTTAGGAGCGTTAATCGGATTAATACTTCACAAATCGGAGGGTACTACACTCTTCCAGGTAATCTTCGACATACCTATTCCAATAAATTGCATAAGAAAGATGATTGATGATTCTTTATATATAGCGGAACTTTCTTATGTTGGCTTGATAATTGATTTTTTGTTCTAACCGAACTTTTGTTAAACTTGATGTTTTTCCTTAGGTGTGGGTGTACGACCACTAAACTCTAATGATTTCCTGCTGTGAAGAAAGGTTGGCTTGCAAAGAAGCCGACGGCCGGAAAGTATGAGTTCAAGCGCACACAGCTGAAGGCTAAAGAGAATCTGTTGGCATACACTAGGAGAGTGTTAGATGATTTGGGTACGGATGGAGAAATTTTTTACCCTTACTCTTTTGCTGAGGATGACATTTTCTCAGTCGCGGCTTACTACGGGCCATTGTTCTTTCCTGGCGGTTACTCAATGTACAACCCTCGAAGAGTATTTTTCAAGCTCTCTTGTATGCACATTATATCAACCGTGGAGAATGAAAACTTTATATTGATGAAGAGGGGTACAAAGAACACCGCCAATTTCTTTAATACAAGACATGAGCCTCAGCAAACGCCAGAGATGTGGAACAACATGGAACAATACATTATTCATGAAAATGAGTGTATATATTTGGAGGAGGGTGTCCAAAGTGCCTATGGAGAAGGGTACATAGAATGGTATCTAGGTATTACTCATCCCTATGTTATAAATCATGTTCAACAAGCTAATGCGGATAAGGCGAAGGCGAAGGTGAAAGATAAGGGTGTTGAAACCGGGAAGACGCCTACTTGCGGGGAAGATGTGGCGAAGGTGTTGGAAAGTGTGGTAAATAAAGTTCTTCTCTTTATGATTTTCGACATGTTATTAAGTTTGACCTAAAATAAGGTATTTTTATGTTTAACTTTGATTAAGTTAAGGTGGGTAGGAAGCTATTGAGGAAAATGATGGCTAAAATTCGTACGAGAGAGCATATGTCGACTGAAGAACAAACATTTACAATGAATGGGAGAAGGTCATATCGAACAATGAGGTGGAGCCGAGCAAGACGAAGGCGCCCAACAGGATTTGACTACAAGGGGAAGGTTCAACTTCTGATGTTGCTGCTACTGCTACTAAAAGGGGACCAAGTGGGGAAGGTTCAACTGCGGCTGCCGATACTATGGAACCAAATGGAGATGAGACCCCATCCGACGAAGAACTTGGACGTGGTAAAAGAGTTTGTCGCAATCGTCGACGTGGTGAATGAGTGTTTGACTTCAGTATGTTTGCATTTTAGAACAAACATGGTTTGAATCTCGTTAGTTGGTTTGTATTTGACGTTAATGCTTCATAACTTGGTTTGAAACTTTAGTTAATGAATTTCGTAAGTTCGGTAAAAAAAATTAGTTGATAAAGCTAGTTACATAACAAACCGAACAAAAAGTTCGGCTGTTTAAAAAAAAGTTCCGCAAACAAACATTGAAATTTATGGAAAACAGAGAAGGGTTCGGTTAAAATACCAATCTAAGCTTAACCAAACTGTTTTTTGGGTTTTGGACATATAAGTTCGGTTATTAAATCCTATTATTGAGCTAGCCGAACTTTCTACTTGATAAATATTTTGTTTAATGTTCGGCTAGGGAGAAAAAGTTTGGCTAACAATTGCACATTCTAGAGTGATGTTCGACTAGGGAGTAAAATGTCAAACCTAGCCGAACTTCTGGCACAAAAAAACCCTGGTAAATTGAAAAGGTTCGGTTAAATTATCAATTATAATCTTAACCGAACTTTGTTTTTGGTTTAGACATATAAGTTAGGTTATTAAATCATATTATCGAGCTAACCAAATTTTATATTTGATAATATTTTGAAAGTTTGGTTAAGAATCACATTGTTCGGCTACTACCATTAGTACTACAAACAACTAAGTTCGGCTACTACCATGAACTCAGAGAATTCGGCTACATGTGTTCTTTATTTTACTAGCCGAATTTATCTGCTGCTTGTCGAAGCCAAGCTATAAAGTTTTATATTTTCACCAAATTTAAGCCAATTCAAGCAACAAAAACACATTAACAAGTATACGGAGTATCTCAAACATTATTAATCTTCATATTCTTCATTGTGGTCTCGTTAATCTCGTAAAAACCCTAATTTTAACCCTAATTTTGGGGTTGAGATTGAGTTTTGGGAAGAACACATTCACCATATAACAAATCATCCATTACCGGATTGTTGTGAAGATTGACGAATAATTTATTTCTTCTATGATTTAAAGGTTCAAATTCCTCATAGTTTGCACTAGAATCTTTCATTTTAAATTTAACAATCACCAAATCTAAGTTTTTTCTTCAAAACTCTTCTTCTCCCTCAAAA
This sequence comes from Papaver californicum, assembly GCA_023531435.1. Lineage (NCBI taxonomy): Eukaryota > Viridiplantae > Streptophyta > Magnoliopsida > Ranunculales > Papaveraceae > Papaver > Papaver californicum. The sequence continues at coordinate 568,108 of JAJJMC010017017.1, forward strand.
TAATTCTAATTCTTTATCCGAAATGTTTTATTTAAACTAATCTAAAACTAACAATTAACTAATTAAGTGAGGATATTTTTATCATTAGTAAAATTATATGGATATAGGAAGCTAGAAATTACTTCCTAATGACCTAAGAAAAATAGGCGGTGGGGTCCCCAAAAAATCGTTCTAGCATAAGAGTACCTCGCCAAACACACATTAGACAAAAAAATTCTCTAGAAAAGCCTAATTCCCGAACTTGTTCTGTGACGGGAATTGCTGTTATTGTTGGCCCATGTCCAAGTGGGCTCCATTTAACAATTGCATTATATAACCGAGTCACCAATTATCATTGGTTTTACCTATTTTTCATCCCTACTTTTTCTATTTTCCATCTACATTAATTCTCATCCTCAATTATCATATGTACCATCCAAATAAATTTTAAAATATTCTAAATACTATCCCAATTATCATATATACCATTCAAATAAATTTTAAAATATCCTAAATACTATTTATATATATATATATTGACTTTATTGTTTACATATAAATCTAGGGTAAGCAAATAGCGGTGTCTCCAATAATAACTAGCTTCGTTCAACCTTTCTCGAAACAAACAAAATTTGGTACTATTTATTTTCATTTCTAATGAAAAAAATCATAAATCATCGAAATGAAAAACAATCAGTTGTTTTTCCCCTGTAAGTTGTAATCAGACATTAGTCTGACAAACAAATTAGAAAGGAAAGCATAAGAAAAAGATAAAACTCATATATTTTATCGTGGACATAAAAAACTTAAAACTTGAATCAATCGTAAATAAGATTAGACGTGATGCCCGATGCTCGATCCCTAAAGAGAATCGACTCATCAATTTCTTCAAAATCTTTTATGATATCAACTTAATAGTATTATGAATTAAGTTTGTTTTCCTCTTAGCAATTACTGTAATGGAAGAATAAAATATAAAATATTATTCGAAAATGAAAAGGCCATATCAAAATGTCGTGCCAGCATCGAGAAGTAAAACAATCGTAATCCTAGTCATCATATATGGTTGTATTTTAGCTGCTCAAGATTCCCGTAGGGTTTGTATTTCTCTTTTTTTTTTTTATCTTCAACAATAATGGTTTATTCAAACAATGGATATTAAAGAATATGTGCATTATCATAATTTATAAAAAATCTAATTTAGGGATTATAGTTTGATGATTTTTTATGTTCTTGTTTTATGAAAAGGGAGATTAAGAAAGAAAAAGCCAATAAAAATGGTAATAATTAATTTGACTTGTATAGGTGAATAAATAGGAAAAATCAAAATTAAAAAGTGAATTGGTTTTATATATTGTGAAGGACAAAAAATAAAAAAAATGGGATGAAAAATAGAAAAAACCTTATCTCATTTGATATATTAACATTACAATCAAACTTACATAATCGAATGTGCCACGACTTAGCTTGTTATTTAACGTTTGACACTATAACACTATAACACTATAAAGCGAAGGAAAATAAGAAATCGTCTCCAAAACAATATGTTAAAAAATAAACATTTCCCTCCCTCTGTAATACATATTTTATGTCATATTGTTCTGCTTCATTAGGTTTTCAACCACCATACTACCCCTGTTTTACTTTATTAAATCAAAACTTGGTATAAAAAACCAAGGTGAACAAATTTGCCATGCATAAAACCCTCCCATATTATCTTTTATAAAGAAAAACCATTTTCATTAAAAATGAGACAAAAACTCCATTTCACTTAATACTAATTAAATTTAGATTTTAATTATTTTCAATATACCCGAGATGCCCTTCCATATATAACCTAGGTACCTTCTTCTTTTTCTTTTTCTTCTTCTTCTTCTTCTTCTTCTTCTTCTTCTTCTCCCAACCACCATCACCAACAACAACAATACTTCCTCCGCCACCATCACCAACAACGACACCATCACCAGCAGCGACAGTACCTTCTCCGCCACAACAACACCTTCGTATCCTTCACCAACACCTCTCTTCTTCTTCTTCTCCTCTCCACCACCATCACCAGCAACAACAGTACCTCCTCCGCCACAACAACACCTTCGTATCCTTCACCAACAACACCTCCTCCTTTCTCATCGCTTCCTCGTCGTTATTGTTTCTCCTCCACCACTATATGTCAATCCACCACCAACAACACCTCTTCTTCCTCCTTTTATCCTCTACAAACATCACCAACACCTCCAGATCGTCATCGCCGAAAATCTTCAACAAAATATAATGATATATCATCATTGTCAAATTTTGGGTTTTTTGTTGGTGAAATGTCAGGAAAACTATGAAACCTTTTTGGGTTTCATAGTTTGTTTTCATCTGTAATTTTATTTGAACCAAAAAAAAAATGATGGAACCTATTTTTTAGTTGAAAATCAGTGAAACCTTTTTTTTTACAGAAAAATGTAATTGATATGTATGAAACCTTATTCGGTTTCATTGTTTTGTTATATGCTGAGACATTTTTTTATAAAAAAATGTAATTTAAACAGATGAAACCTTTTTTGGTTTCATTGTTTTTTTTCATCTATAATTTTTATTTGAACCAAAAAAAATGATGGAACTTATTTTTTAGTTGAAAATCCGTGAAACCTATTTTTTTACAGAAAAATGTAATTGATGTGTATGAAACCTTATTCGGTTTCATTGTTTTTTTATATGATGAGATATTTTTTCTACAAAAAAATGTATTTTAAACAGATGAAACCTTTTTTGGTTTCATTGTTTTTTTTCATCTGTAAATTTATTTGAACCAAAAAAAAATGATGGAACCTATTTTTAGTTGAAAATCAGTGAAACCTATTTTTTTTACAGAAAAATGTAATTAATGTGTATGAAACCTTATTCGGTTTCATTGTTTTTTTATATGATGAGACATTTTTTCTACAGAAAAATGTATTTTAAACAGATGAAACCTTTTTTGGTTTCATTGTTTTTTTTCATCTGTAAATTTATTTGAACAAAAAAAAAATGATGGAACCTATTTTTAGTTGAAAATCAGTGAAACCTATTTTTTTTTACAGAAAAATGTAATTGATGTGTATGAAACCTTATTCGGTTTCATTGTTTTTTTATATGATGAGACATTTTTTCTACAGAAAAATGTATTTTAAAAAGATGAAACCTTATTCGGTTTCATTGTTTTTTTATATGCTGAGACATTTTTTCTTCAGAAAAATGTAATTAAAATGGATGAAACCTTATTTGGTTTCATTGTTTTTTTATATGCTGAGGCATTTTTTCTTCAGAAAAATGTAATTGAAATGGATGAAACCTTATTCGGTTTCATATTGTTTTTTTCATCTGTTTTTTTTTATTTGAATGAAAAAAGAAAAACTATGAAACCTTTTTTGGTTTCATAGTGTTTTTTTCATCTGTTTTTTTTTTTTTTTGAATGAAAAAAGAAAAACTATGAAACCCCAAAAGGTTTCATCGTTTTTATTCATCTGAAATTTTATTGAACGAAAAAAAACGATGAAACCAAAAACTGAACATAATTGAATCATAAATAAATAAGGGTGAAAACAAATGGAATTGAAACTTTCTATCTTTGAACCTAAGTATGAAAGATTGATTTCGAAACAGATGAAACCTAAACCTAACAGATGATGAAACCATTTTTGATTTTGATCTATGATTTTGTTTTTATTTTAGGTTGAAAATGTTACTGATGATAATGAACAACCGTTTCGTCAATATTTTGAAATTGGTTGGATGCTGATTCTAGTTGTAGATGATGCAGATGAGGATGATGAAGTTATTGATGATGAAGATGAAGACGAGGATGATGAAGATGAAGACGAGGATGATGAAGCTATGATGATGGAGATGAAGACGAGGATGATGAAGCTACTGATGATGAAGATGAAGACGAGGAAAAAATTTCGTAAGGTGAAGGGGAAAAAAATTCTGTAAGGTTAAGGTGAAATGGGAATGATGGGCGTGAATAGTCTCTGAAGTTGGGTTGAATAATAAGCAAGAGTAATATGGATAGTTGGTTTATAATGGATTTTTTGTGTTAAATTTGTTTTGTTGGGTTTTATGTAGTTGGATAGTGACACCTTTGGACTTAGAATCCATGACCTATTATTAAATACTTAGAAGTTTAAACCAAGGAAATGGAGACAAGAAAAACAAGAGGCACTTGAGAAAATGTTAGTTAAACACGGTTGCATAAGCCATAAAGTCAGATTTTTTATGCAAACCGAAAATGCTAAATGCCCATAAATTTATTCCCAAAATTTCCCCCTATAGCATGTCGTAAAGGTATTGGTTCATCGTCTGGAACCCACCGCAGGCCTCTAAAAGTTTATTATTCCAAATGAAGAATTTAGATTGGTGCCACGTTATAAGGGAAGAAAGCGGAGATTACTGTGGGGGTATGTAGCAGCTTCCCAAACAAATTCAGTGTTCACACTTGCCTGTATCTACTTTTTTCTTTGAATTACGGACATTACGTCGAAAGAGTAACAACCGAAAAAGGATAAGGCGTGGGCCGCATGTGACCTGAAGTCGAGGAGTCAGTAAGTACCCGGGGTTGCAATAGGTTTATGATAAAGTCACACTCATGAGCCAAATGCTAGTGTGCGTTACTAACCGAGCTGGACTTTACACTAGTGTATTCTAATCAGTCCGTTAACTATTTAAGGCAAAAATTGAATAAACAGCGTAGAGAAGAACAATATAATGCAAACAGTGACTGCCAAATCCGAGACAAACTTAGCGTCTAAGAACCACATCTTAATTAGCTTAATTAATAATGGTTTTCCGAGTGTTCCAAAAATAAAGATGACCCATAATAGTTTGCTGTGTGGGTTGGAAGCTGAAGTTTGGTGGATTAGTGGTGTACTGTAATAGAATCCCTCGAATATCTGCCATCTTTGATAGAACGCAAGTCATATGGATCACATGCAAAGTAATGTCATTGCAGACAAGTTTCGGAATTTCCTATAGTTAACAATTTTCTAAAAGAACATTACAGAAACAAGTTTTCACCAAGTTCCTCACTCTGGTCTGATTTCAGTTGCCAACATAATCTATGAAAGTCAATGTGCAGTCTTCAGTCTAGTCCTTTCTGTTTCTGCTGCCCAAGCTTGCTAGTCAGTCACCTAGATTTCTTCTCAATCATTCTGTATTTAGACTGCTTCTCCTCTGCTTCCGGTGCCTCTTCTCCATCAATTTCCCCAATAACATTACCCATGAGTTTTCCACTTGCCTCTTTGATTGCTTCTTTACCTGCAGGATACTCGATGGTTTTCTCGTCATTGGCATTCTTACACTGCTCCTCCTCTTCCTCCTGAGCCTCTTCGACATCTATTTCCCCAATAACATACCCAATGATTGCCTCACTTGCCTCTTTGACTGCTTCTTTACCAGCAGAATGCTCGATGGTTTTCTCGTCATTGACATTCTTACACAGCTTCTCCCCTTCCTCCTGAGCCTGTTCTCCATCTGTTTCTCCCATAACATTTCCCATGGTTTCCTCACTGGCATCTTTGATTACCTCTTTACCAGTAGAATCCTTAACGGTTTTCTTGTCATTAGCATTTCCGGAGGTGGTGCTGACAATGGCTGCTTGAACATCCTCACCATCTCGCAATCGAAGCAGAGTCTGGTGTTTTTTGCCTCCCTCATGGTCTGCCATAACAGCAGGGCTATGGCACCCTATCTGGCAACACTCACACCAATATTTAAATTTTTTCTTGGAACTATCCGTCTTCTGCGTGTCCTGACATGATGCTTCACCCTTCTTCTTAACCTGCAGTACCTTATTCTCCTCATTTGGTTTTGGACCGCATATGATCACCTTGGCTTCTGCCTTGGGGTTATCACTTTTCTTCTCTGATGTGACTGAGTTGCTAGTGTCCTTACTTACTGCTGCATTTCCTTTCAGTGCAGCCTCCTTCACTCTGTGTTTCTTGCCTTTGATATGGTCATTCAGACCTTGTTCACATGTCACTTTCACCTGACAGAGATCACAAGTCCAATCCTTCTGAATTTTCTTCTTTGAATTAGCTAGAAAACCAGTTCCCCCAGTGGAGGCTAAATTCCTCTTGATCCCAGCAACACTTGGAGTCGGCTTAGCCTGCAAGCAAAAATATAATCGAAGTCTATAATCATCATGTTATGAAAGGTGAAAATCGCTCTTCGCCTTATACATATGAACTCCCCCCCCTCCCTCTCACTTCAATTCTAGAGCCACATATATCTTGCCTGATTTTAGTTAAAGAGGATCAGAATTTTGAGTATCCACTTAATGAAAAAAAGAGGGATTGGATTTATACTGTATACAGTCATGAGAAAGCACTGGATTCTATCCTCCGAGATCATGTTTAATTCTATTTTGCTTAAAATGCTTCTTCTTTCTTATTACTATTTTGTGTAAGATGCTTTTAGCAATATGTCTCTCTGAGTAAGTCGGCTTATCATGGCTTCTTTCACTTTAGATCCAGCTTGATTAATAAGTTCACTGTTCAGCCGATCCCGATACTCAAGATTTATAATAACTGCTCGACATTTATTTGCTAGACTATCTAAGAGAATGAATAAATGTCAAGAGACAACTTCGTTTAAAATGAACAAAAATCAAGTACTATCAACAAACTTCTGAATTAGTTTTCACTTTTCAGTAACTAGTAAATGTTGACTACTGTAAAGACCCAATACTAGAGGCAATTCTTTCCGACACAAAGAAGATCAGAAAATAGTACTGGAGGAAATCTATAAGCTGCAGGATACGCCTACAGACTAGTTCTTTAAGAAAAGGAACATTGAAGATTTGACCCCCAACAGAACCCTGTTTTCAAGCAAGCTTGCTTTCAAACATGTATGAAATTGATCCTAAAAGGTCTTCATCAAATTTCATGAATGAATAAACAGACTAACTAAGAAAATAAGATTCGACTATAAATACTTAACTTAGCTTTTCCAAATTCAGCATAATCAATTAAGCAATAAAGAACATCAAGTAAATACTGAAATTTAAATTAATCAACAGAACCAAATCAAGCAACAACGGATGATGAAGCACTTACTATAAATAAAACTGGTCCTTTGTTAATGTCAGTAACCTTAGCTGCATCAGGATGTCTCCGAAAAGGAGAATTCTCAATTCTTCCTACTTGTTGTCCAGACAAAAAAGATACTCTTTCATCAAACGCCCTAGAATCAACTGGACGATGATTAATATGATGCATTAAAGAGCTCTTCTGATCAGACCACATTGACAAACAGGACGAATTTGTCACTAACGAAAGCCCTTCCTCCCGTTGGAACCCTAACCCTCTCTCCATTGCTAATTCTCTTCTTACTTCTACTTCTAATGTTTGCCTTCTTCTGATTTCTGCTGCTATAATCTCTTCTCTAATTCGTCTTTTCTCTACTTCTACTTGAAACAATTCTACAGAATTGGAATTCCTCATTAGTTCTGAAATTCTCGCCCCATTCATTCCATAACCCCCTGAAACACAGAATCCAAAAGATTAGGCGATAAAAATCAAAAGCTAGAAAAAGTGGGGTTTGTTTCGCTCGTACCATGCAATTCTTGTTCTGTAAAAAAGTTATCGTTTGAGGAAATAGGAAATCCTGAAGAAGTTCCATTATCATCTGAATGAAACCTTAACTCCATGGAGAATGATGACAGGAGGAAAAGAATTTCTAGATGTAGTTTACAATTTACTGATCAGAAAAAGAAAATCAGAAGGATTTATGGAAAAATAGGATAAAAAGGTTTGATTTATGGTTTTTCAATAGGAATAATAATAGCAGTAGTCACAAATTTAGAAATCAGAGAAGGAAACGGAAGAACCGTACGTCACTGAGCTGATGTTAAGGGGACAATGCAAGTACACTGTACACAAGATGTCAGGACCTAACGCGCTGTTATGACGTGCAGTTCCGCCTTTGCGTGTTATCCTCCGAAATCTTCGCCAAGTTTTTCCGGGTGTCCCCAATTTGAATCCGAGATTTAAGAATGATGAATTCTATTGGGAAACGATGGATCTCACACTAAATGTTATGGAGTGACGTTTCCAGGGCAATTCAACCACTTTAACCAGATATTTGAGAGTCAAGATAAATATAAAAATTCGTCAAGATCCTAATTAGCAATTCAGTATACTGAGAAAGTTCAAAACATATATAATTCAAGTATTATTTGTTTCGACAAAACTGAAATTAGGTTCATCATTTTGTCAACGGTTCAATATTCGGGAATAATGTGAAATGTCATTCAGATGTATATAATTCGTTTTAAAGATATAAAGTCGACAGAAAAATTTAGTATGGACTATACATAAGAGAATGACTATTTTTAACGTAGTTGTACAAGGAGTATCATGATATTAGGATTTAAAGTAAGTCTGGTTTTAAAATATATATGTTATAAACAACAACAACAACAAAAAAAGAGATAAAAATACTCTTATGCCTAATTCATATAACTTATTCAAGGAGACTAACCGACTAACATTTATAATTATTCTTCAATCATATTAAAATTACCTTTAAAACCCTTATGGATATAGGTTTTGACACCGAACTAAGTAAAACTTATACTTGGTAGCTTAATGATTTCTTTTTTCGTTGTGTGTTTATTTAATATATATTGCTCATTAATATCCACTGGATTAGGTTGAGGATAGTAGTTGTGTGTTTATTTGATATATATTGTTCATTAATATCCACTGGATTAGGTTGAGGATAGTAGTTACCGTAACTTTGTTTCATAAAAGCCTAAAGCAAGGTGAATTTTGTTTGACGGCATGGGTAAGTTTTTTTTTCTTTTTTCTAAAGCAATACAAGCTTACATTGATATATTGTAAACAAGCGATACATGCAATTAAAGTATGTCGATAAATAAATACAATAAACAATACAAGTGACGATGAAAATTCTTATTTCTGAACTAGAATACATCAAACATACTAATACTAGTTGCATATAATTTCAAGAGGAAATTAATGGTTTTCAACAAATGGTTTTTGAAATTAGATTCAACCTTTTGATTTGTGAGTCTTCAAACTCTAATTCTCCATTACGAATAAAAATGACCCATAAAATTGTAGTTACATTCAAAATCTTCATCGATTGATCTTGTGTGTATAGATCCACGTCATGTCAGTATGAAATATCTTCGAGAACATACTTGAACGTATGATCGTAAGTGAAAAATTGTAGAACTGTATATCAAATATCGCTTTGAATACATATAATATAACAACTGAATGGAAGATAAAAGTATTTTATAGTGGACAACACTTTTCACTATAGAGGCTATGTATTAGATATATAAGTGATTATTATGGTGCACAACAAACAGTCTTACATGTGGGAAAAATGTCATAAAAAATTATGAAAATTAAGACATTGGATCGTGATCAACAAGGGTTGTCGAATTGTTTTAACACAATAAGCAAAAAAGTATCCATGTATGATGCTCTAGTCATACAATGTAATTAGTAAAAGAAAGCGCTGAAACTGAGGCTGATGTGGTAAGAACAATCCGGAATTTTAAATCCTCAATTGTATTTGTTAATTTATTGTTATCTTAAAATGATTGTTTTGCACATTGCACCAACGAAGACACATTTTTTCATTTAAACTTGACAATTTTCTATACTTGACATACCAATATTTGTAAAGTTAAACTGATTATGCTATAATAGGTCATATGTTATATATCTAAATCTATGTCGTTATCCATACTCCAAGGAACCATAGGTTATTTGGTCAGTAATATGATATCCTAACATCCTTATATCTGCATCTAATAACCTATCTTGTCTCTCCATATACAAATTATAACTTGTCGCTTAATAAAGCATAAACCAGATCTTTATCCATCTACCCCGACAAGGATTAAAACCCCAAACCAATTATTAACGTTGAATCGTGTATTATATAAATTGATGTGATACTATTATATAATTGTGGAAAAAACTACAATTGATATAATAACACAAGATCCAATATTTTAACATAAGAATAACAAAAAATGATAGAAACAACAATTATGATTGTCTATTCTTACTCATCGGTGTCTAGGTGATGGGTTATTTTAATTTATACCGCAAGAGCACGGTTGTCGATGAGACGTATGCAAGTATGATTTGTTCCACAGGGATTTCAGAAGTGTAATTTATAGTTTTTAATTAAGTAATATGTTAATAACAAAAAAAAATTATTTTTAATAAATAAATTAAATAAATAAAAAGATAAAATAAATATACAAATTAATCAACCAGGAAGAGAAGAATCTAGGGTTTCGAATTCCACTATTTCTGATGTTTATAAAATTAACAATTTATTATCTCAAATAATTAATCTCAAATTACTCAAAACAATTTTGAACCCAATCTCATGTTTTGGAAAATATAACGTTTAAAATTATTTATACGACTCTCGTCATCTCACAAAAATATAATCTCATTTGCTTATAAAAGATCAACAACCTAAAGACTATTCAAAACAATTTATCGAAACATTTTAGAAGAGAAATTATTAATCATGAAAAAACACAGATAATAGAGTAAATATGTCTAAGAAATTAACTATTAAAAATACACATCAAAAATAGCTTCATCCTACACCCTAGAAAAGATTTTAACTACTCATGTAGAAAAAAAATAGAAGAAAATGAATTAATAATTAAATTTATTGAATAAGAAATGGCTTATAAATTTCCTTTTATTTATTTGTTGATTTAACGACACACCTCATGAGCAACAAATAAAGCACTGACCAGCTCCGTCGTTGAATGATAATCTCTCTATTGAATTAACGACATCTTTTGTTTGTACTAGAACCGAAACTGTCGTTTAAACTATAGCAGGAACCGTCACTAAATCTGTTGATTCTAAAAGGAAAGACAATATTATTTAACGACAGTTCTTCTCTGTAGTCTGTTCTTCTTCTTCCTTATTCCACTTAAGAACCCTAATTTTTCTGATTTTATTTTTCTTGATTTTTCTCTCGATCTGGCAGAAGCCAACCTCTTCAAACTCTTCTACATCTCGTCTATTTGTACTACATCATCAAACCAACCCTAAATCCTCGTTCAAATCCTTGCAAATAGTTTTCTTTAATTAAACAAAATTTTCTCGACCATGCTCGATCTGATTTTCTTCCCAAAGAGAATCTCGGTAATTAATTTCTTCACGATAATATCTCGATGACTCTATCTTTTTCTTGCATCCTGAGTTGTCCTGAAGGGTATGGAAACAAAAATCAAAAGACACAAGACCGGAAAACCCATGTTTCCCGAGATGGAGTTTGAATATGTTTTTCTTTCATACAAGTCCTCGGGCAAATCTAATCTAGAAATAAAAAATCCTAACTCACTTTCGCAGGCATCACGATTGCACTTAACGTGTCCAACAAGCCTTTAAACCCCTAGGTGTCCCTCGTGGACGAATTCTCGTGAGGGTTTACAAGAGATATACCTACAAAACCTTTACTCCAAACCCTAGCTACTTGTGAACGATTGAGGGTAGACACTAAACAAGCTATTTAATTGGTATACTAAATTCTTTGGCTATAAAAATTATTACCCTATATGAATCCAATTGTTGTACACTAGTTTGCACTCAAACGTACTAAAATTCGTGTATAAGAAAACAAAGCTCCACTCAGAAAGTCGTACAATGGACCACGATACTCGGAATCTAACAAACCACAATCACATGAATACATTAAGAAGATGGATATGGAGATAAAATTATGTGCAAGTTGACTAAGGTGAACGGTGCTTCCCAGAATATTTGTATGATCGTCAGTGCCAAGATGAACCCTAATAGATTGAGATACCCACCCACTGGTCTGAATCCTAATTATAGTATCAACTCAACTGATATAACAATGGCCTTAGCAGTCGACTTATTGAATATATACAAAAAAAAAAAAATCAATGGTCAAGTTCAATTAAAATAATAGGGCTTGATCTCAATTACTCACTCTACTTCATCCTCGCGACAACAAAGCGATACTAGTGCCCCACCAAATCACTTAGAAAAACACAAAAGTTTGTAAAAATAAAAACATAACGTGATATGGTGACGACTCTGAGATATGGTGACGACTATCATGTTATTTCTAACACCTGAGGTCTGTCCCTTTATGAATAGACCATTTAGATGGGTCCCTCAACTCCTATAGACAAGAATTTTGTTTCCATCTACCTAGAACGGTTAGTGGCATCATGAATTGTTCACAAGTTTCTAAATTTTGGAGTTTTTGGAACAACTAATTTTTTTAAAATTTTTCTCTCCTTTACCCTCAAACTTAAATTGAACATAATCCTCGATGTTCTAAAGATAAATAAATGAAAGCATAAATAAAGTAAAAGAGATAAGGAAAGATATTACCAGTACCGTGTACCAAAAGCATATGAATTTCCTCCCGTAAAACGGTAAGTTTAAAGTCTTCAGCTGGACTAAGAAAGGATTAGTTACAACTTGCGAATCATATAAAAATAATCTAAATAATCGCGGATCCTTAAAACCAATCGTATTTGACTCACTCAGTTGACCACAATGGAATGGACGGAAGTGGTGGTCATTCTCATGAAATGTGTCGATTCAAATTTTCTAAAATAATCAGATTTTGTTTCATAATTTAAAATTGACCCATTTGAAGTTCAGATGTTCCCACATTTGAAAGAAAATTATTTGGTGGGAAAACAAAATCAATTAAGGTATTATGGTCATGGTAAACCACATCAACCAGAGGATGGGTTTCTGACGACTGAATTTCTTTCTGGACATCATTAGGTTTGGGAAAACGTTCTTGAAGATAATTTCTTAATATGGTAGAGGCACAAACATCAAGTCCCAAGTGAGGTATCTATATAAGAGTCAAAGGTAAACCACGAGGAGAATGATATTCACCCCCAAACCTAGAATAGTCAACATCCTTGGACAAACTAATCACAGTTTTCTTAATTTCTGAATCAGGTTTAGGAAAATGGTCACTTAATCTAAGTTATAATCAGGTGGGGTACCTTCACTCATATTCAAATTCTCTACGAGTCTATCATCTTCTATGGTCTTTGAATCGGACTCAGACACACTAGTCTCGGATAAACTCGTTCCTCTAAACCATCACCGCCTTCATAATAACAAGGAAATATTTCACCGTCTATAACAATGGTATCTCTATTTAAATCTTTTGTCTCTTGAAATATGTAAATAATCATCAATATTATCAGGATTGGTACTAGAAACACCATTATTATCATGAAGCTCAATTGGTGTAAAAACTTCCTTTTCATTATAACTACGAATTTCAAATTCTTCATCAATACTATCTTCATCATCATAATAATATAAAGATGGTTAAACCTTATCTAAACAATTAGTGCTTTCAATTCTAACATCGCCCTCTAGATTAGGTAAATATTTATCACTATTATCAAGGGTAAAATCGGAAACACTATTTTAGCAATTAAGTTCATTTTGAGCAATATTAGCAGCTAACTGCTCTTCTTCTTCAATTTCATCTAAACGTGTATTAAGTTCACTAAGAGCGGTACTTAAAGCTGCAAGTCTATTATTCTGATCTAATTCACAGCTAAGTGACTCTTCATAAAATTTTTCCATTAATATGTCACTCTTACGTGAACTTTCAGTCAACTTCTTGAGTGAATCTTCTAAAGAAAGACTTTGATCATAAGAATTATTATGTTGCAACTGCTTCGTTAAATCCTCCAAAGATGGAGAACTAACCTTTTGTTCAGTATAATATTGCTCATCTACCCGTTCATACAACTGGTGAACGTGCGAATAGTAATTGGGATCACCATGTTATGAACCATAACCTCCAAAGAGTTGGTAGTGGTCTCAATTACTATCCACAATATGGTCATAATGTCCATTTTGAAATTTGGGTCGATAATCATTGTACTGCTCCTCATAATACCATTTCGATATTTTTTTCGATGCACGTGCAAATGCAAGGTCAACTACAGTTGGGTAGGCTCAGGTTACCTTAGCAAAATATACCTACAGTCAAACACTGGTCAAAGGTACAAGGCTAAGGCTTGTGGAATTTCGACTGATAACGCCCAGAAGGTTCAGTGTACTATTCCACATGTTTTCCTAAAATTCGGTAGCGGACGATGCAAATGTTGTGTGTGCACGTGTTTTTTTTAATAAAAAGAATTAATAATTATCTACAAATAAAAATTTCCTAATATAATTATGTACAAAATAAACTAAAATAAAAACTTGGATACTTACCTTTTTTGGAAGGCAATTCCTATCCCACAATAAATGTAAAATATCTCCTGCACATCAAAAATAAGAAAAATACCCAAGTAAAAAATCTAATAGAGAAAAATAAAAATAAATTCTAAACTAATTAACACAAAATTAAAGAAAAATTAAAATTCATAACTTCTGAATCCCCGGCAGCGGCTCCAAAAACTTGATGGGTTATTTTAATTTATACTGCAAGAGCACGGCTGTCGGTGAGACAGTATACAAGTACGGTTCGTTCCACAAGGATTTAGAAGTGTAATTCTAGTTTTTAATTAAGTAATGTGCTAATAACAAAACAATGTTTTTAGCGAATAAAAAAAATAAATAAAAAGATAAAATAAATATACAGATTAATTAACCAGAAGAGAAGAATCTAGGGTTTCGAATTTCACTATTTCTGATGTTTGTAAAATTAACAATTTATTATCTCAAACAATTACTCTCAAATTACTCAAAACAATTTGAACTCAATCTCATGTTTTGAAAAATATAACGTTTAAAATTATTTATATGACTCTCGTCATCTCACAAAAATATAATCTCGCTTATAAAAGATCAACAGGCTAAAGACTATTCAAAAGAATTTAATCGAAACAATTTAGAAGAGAAATTATTAGCCATGAAAAAGCACCGATAATAGAGTAAATATGTCTAAGAATTTAACTATTAGAAATACACATCAAAAATAGCTTCATCCTACACCCTAGAAAAGATTTTAACAACTCATGAAGAAAAAAAATAGAAGAAAGTAAGTTAATAATTAAATTTATTGAATAAGAAATGGCTTATAAATTTTCTTTTATTTCTTTGTCGATTTAACGACATACCTCATGAGCAGCAAATAAAGTACTGACCAACTACGTCACTGAATGTTAAATCTCTATTGAATTAACGACATCTTTTGTTTGTAGTAAAACCGAAACTGTCGTTTAAACTGTAACAGGAACCGTCACTAAATCTGTTGATTCTAAAAGGAAAGACAATATTATTTAACGACAGTTCTTCTCTGTGGTCTGTGCTTCTTCTTCCTTATTCCACTTAAGAACCCTAATTTTTCTGATTTTCTTTTTTCTCTCGATCTGGCAGAAGCCAACCTCTTCAAACTCTTCTACATCTCGTCTATTTGTACTACATCATCAAACCAACCCTAAATCCTCGTTCAAATCCTTGCAAATAGTTTTCTTTAATTAAACAAAATTTTCTCGACCATGCTCGATCTGATTTTCTTCCCAAAGAGAATCTCAGTAATTAATTTCTTCACGATAATATCTCGATGACTCTATCTTTTTCTTGCATCCTGAGTTGTCCTGAAGGGTATGGAAACGAAAATCAAAAGACACAAGACCGGAAAACCATGTTTCCCGAGATAGAGTTTGAATATGTTTTTCTTTCTTTCTTTCGAGAGTTCCATACACGTACAAACTCTTAAATATGGCTAGAAGATATCTTTGTCTTAATCTCTGAAATATATCCGAAAATTCTTCTCCAAATCATGCAAAGGATATATGCACAATTGAGAGTCCAAAATTTCCCGCCAAAATCTGTTTTTGAATTTTGGGAAGTGGGTGCCTTTAACACTTTTCTAAGATATTTTTTAACACTTTTTAAACCCATTTTTCCACAATTGTTTATTCTTTGAAAACACCCACAAAATAAAGAATATATCATTATTAATACAAAAATTGAATATTAACAATACAAATGTGGGAGACACAAAATTATGTCTATCACTAAGCATCTCCAAAACGGGAGAAGAACGATGTAAAACCGAGGACTAAAAACTTACAAAAATATACTACAAGTGCACAATGTCAAATAAAAGACATTGATAATAAGTCGATACCATAGGTAGTGGATGAAAATACTGAAATGTATGAGTACTCAGATAACACTAACTTATTTGTTCTTTGCCTTTAAACAACCTTTATAATCTAACGGGCAACAAATAGATCACACAAAGATATTAATTTTTTTGCTTCGACTTTAATTATAAATATAAAACAATATGATGCGAAAATAGTAAAAACAAAACACTTATATTGTTTATGAGGAAACTCTATACTGGTAGAAAAACCTTGAAATCTAATATAAAATAAAAATCAACTGAGATAAAGATATCACTTGACTCGGTCGTCAACCTAATGTAACCCACAACAAAATTTAATCAAATTACTACGTTCTCGTGATCTTGACTGTGGCTACAGCCTTTTTGAGCCAGCGCACATGCATCGCCTAATAGTTGGTATCTAAGCATTGTTTCCCAGTTTTGTCAAGAAAGTTAAACCCCACTCGCATGTAAGTGTCAAATTCATCCAATCATGATGTTTTTGGCCTCCAAGCATCGTATACCTTTGCTAGCCCAAACCTTAGGTAGGGTCTATGGATCAGTGAAGTGATTTTTTCACCAGACAGAGTTCGGTCTAGGGTACTTTTACACTACTTCACATAATGGCACTCTAACTCCTTCAAGGATATACCAACTTGTGCCAAATAAGATGGAATGTTAAAGAGTCTCACTAGTCGTAAGGTTAACTGAAATCATATTATCTTCATTGTTGGCAAGTTATGGCACCTCTGTTAGTGCATGCCTTATTTCCAGTCAGTCAATAGTCTCAACAACATCAAAGTTTATTGTACACTGGATATTTCACCTTCATCTACTATCATACCGTCAATACATGCCCACTTAATTGTATACACTTATTAAGGAAACACATGTTACGTGTCCTCCAATCAACCAAGTTCCTTGGTCATCAAGTGTTTCCAGTTTATGGTATTCTCTGTATTAAGAAATTTAGATTATATATGGCTAGTTGCAGTCTTGCTTATTAAGAAAAGAATATTCCAGTAGGTTATCTCGATATATATAAATACTTATATATCATCACACAACTGTGTGTGGGTTTTTCATATTATTCTTGAGAAATAGAACATGGTCTTTAGTACCTCCTCCGATGGGACATAATATTATTGGAAATAAATGGGTTTATCGTATCAAACGCCGAGATGATGGATCTATCGATCGTTACAAAACACGTCTTGCTGCATAGGGTCTAGTCAAAAAGAAGGGATAGATTACCAAAAAACATTTAGTCCGGTTGTGAAACCATGTACTATACGAGCTATTATTTCTCTCGCACTCGCTAAAAACTGGTCTTTCCGCTAGTTAGATATTCAGAATGCCTTTCTCAATGGGTTTCTTCAAGAAGAGGTTTATATAAAGCAGCCACAAGGCTATGTTGACCCTCGCTTTCCAAATCATGTTTTCCGGTTATATAAATCTCTATATAGACCAAAGAAAGCTCCATGAGCCTGGTACCATCGTCTTAGTTTATTATTCATACAGCGTCACACTACTAGTGTCACTTACATTCTTGTCTACGTAGATGATATTATTATTACTGGTTCTTCTACTTCTATTATTCAAGAACTTGTTAATGATCTTAATAAGGTTTTTTCCATCACTGATCTTGGTGACTTGTCATATTTTTTGGGTATCGAAGCTCGCCGCTCTTCTACAGGTCTCTTTTTATCTCAACGAAAGTATACTATGGAGCTTCTCTTACGTGTAAAAATGGATGGTGCCAAGCCTATTTTAACCTCTCTTGATCCCAAGGTCGTTTTAACTGAATATGGTAGTACAAAGTTTTCTGATCCTACACTTTATCAAAGTATTGTTGGAGCTCTTCAGTATTTAACTTTCACCTGACCTGATATTGCCTTCTCTATTAACTGAGTTTGTCAATTTATGCGTGATCCAAATGAAGACCATTGGACTGTTGTAAAGCGTATCCTTTGGTACCTCAAGGGTACATATGACTATGGATTGTTTATGCGAGCTGATACTAATAACCAATTACGTGGCTTTGCTAATTTTCATTTTAACTTAAATACTTTTAGTGATGCCGATTAGGCTGATTGCCTTGATTATCATAGATCTATAAATGGTTATTGTATATTTTTTGGTTCTAATTTAATTTCATGGAGTGCTTGCAAACAACCAACGGTGACACGTTCTAGCACCGAGGTTGAATATAGATTTCTTGCAACTACTACAACATAAATTATTTGGATTCAATCTCTTTTACGTGAGCTAGGGTTTCTACTTCTACACCAACACTTTGGTGCAACAATCTCGCAGTTACTTACCTTCCGGCTAATCCAGTTTTTCACCCTCGTATTAAACATAATTAAATTGATTACTATTTTTTCCGAGAGAGGGTTGCTCCTCGACAACTAGATGTTCGTTTTGTCCACAAAAAAGATCAATCGGCTAATATCTTCACCAAAAGTCTCGGGTCTGCTTGTGATGAGGATTTAAGGAACAAGCTAACCGTCCATTCATGGATGCTTAACTTGAGGGGGCATATTGAGGAAACACATGTTATGTGATCTCCAATCAACCAAGTTTCTTGGTCATCAAGTGTTTCCAGTTTATGGTATTCTCTGTATTAGGAAATCCAAATTATATATGGCTAGTTGCAGTCTTCCTTGTTCCAGTAGGTTATCTCGATATATATAAATACTTGTATATCATCACACAACTGTGTTTGTGTTTTTCATATTATTCTTAAATCAATAAACTATACGTTTAAATACTTGTATGAATTAGGGAAGTTATCATTTGAACAACCCATACCAAATGACCAATCATGTAAGAACCAAACATTTTGGGAACAATGTAACTTTACTTAAGAATGTTCATACAAAATAGTTTGTAAAAGGATAATTAATGAATTTTGATTTAGTTTGGTTTAGTTTGTGATTTCTCCTAAATCAACTTTTGATACGTCCAAATCCTGCGTAGCGGTGAAAACTGCTACCTTATTTTTCTTAGGTGTTAACCATTCGCAATGGTTAAAGAATGTCTAATTTTTTATTAACTTTTAGTAAAATTTCAGATATTTGTTTAATAACCTTTCATCTGCAATGACGGGATCCAGATATACTAGGTTTAATGATATAGAGAAATGAGAGTAAGAGAAAGTCTAGATTAGATTTTATATAAAGAAGAATATTTATTAATGACGTGGCGGCTCCACGTCCCTCTTGTCAGTGTTGAAAAATTAGAGCGTCACATGTATGATAACTTTGGAAGAGGTCTTTATAATGGGTAGACGTGCCTTTTGCAGATGGATGTAAGGAGATAAACATCATACTTGGGAGTTCACATAAAGAAAAATGAACGAGGCATGTATAATTAAAGTCATATTGTTAATTACACAAAGGTATTGAATATGATTGTATCTTGGACCATCTTTGAGGTGTCGCATACAAAGACATCAGACAACAACGTTGTATGGTAAGATTGCTTACCTTAGTTAAATGTTCTTGGGAATCGATGTTGCTAGGTCTCTTTGATTAGTTATTAAATTATGGAACTGTTATCATGCTTTAATCCAGGGTTTTTTAGAATTTGCTCTTATTAAAGCGACCACCAACATCGCAGGGTCTTCAAAGTGTCTATTGCCACATTTGGGTCCTGATCAAATGGTCGATTAGCCCATATTTAGTTAAAAAAAATATTTTTATTTTTGGACTATTTAACAAATAGTACCGGATAAATGAATAAATAATATTAAAATCTTTATTTGATCAATATATTTTTTATTTTTATTAATAAAATTATCTAATTTTATAACTATATCTTTAAACAAAAAAATTATTTTTTTGTTTTATACCACAACACATCGATAAAAAACGATATTTTTATTTATTTATTTGTTTATTATTATTATTTTTATTTAATAATTATTATTTTTGTGCAAAACGTATAGGTCTTCAATAGATCTTAGATTTATTAAGGGTCGATCCGCTATGTTCAAAAAAATATGTTAAAAATAAATAAATAAAAATAATAATTTAAAAAATAAAAAAAAGAATATAAAAAAAGAAAGTAATTGATATTTATCCAGAATTAAAACATGTTCAACACAAGTTGGAAACTTTATTTTTCCATGACATTTAGACCCTATCTAAAATCAATCCATCTCCAATAAAAGGTCCTACAAAACAGAAATGTCATGCTAAATATAAAGATTTTAGAAAAAAATTTAACTGAAATTTCAGTTAGATTCTCCATGTTATTTTTTCACTATTATTTTTCTTTAACTAGTGATACGCCCGTGCTTTGCACGGACTCGGACTTTTTACCTCCAGGAAAATTACAAAAATTCCCCAAATTGTATTTTTGCCAATATATTACAGATGTCGTTCTCAATTCATTTCAGTTGTTTAACATTTCTTCTTCTTTTCATTACATTTCCTCTTCGATCTGTGATTCTAGGTAAGAATCAACCACGGATTCTTACTACAAATTCGTTGTACGATTTCTTTCTATAAATTCTTTCACCCGGACATCTATCTTTCTCTAAAATTTTTTTTGCTAAGATCTGACCTATGTTTATTGTTGAGATCTTTCTTCTTCTCTACAACAAAGTGGGTAAATTCTTTTACTCTCTTGTTGATTTTTATTTTAATCATTCTTTTGGTACAACTTCACATTAAAGGGGTTTTTGGTTTTAGGGTTTTTTGTTTACATGGTTCACTAATAAATCAATTTCATCATTAACTTTAGGTATGAAAAGTAAATTCAATTTCATTACTTGTTTGGTTTGTTAATTTTAATTTAATTTAATTTTTGTTCCTCAGTAGCTCTTTAGTCATTAAATCATCTATTTATGATGAAAATTTGTGTCTTGTTTCAGATTTTTCCAAGACAAAAGCTACACAGATTGTGAAAGAGATGTTCGAGTTTATGACGATTCTTTCAAGGGCATTTGTACTTCATAAAACAAAGGACATGGTTGATGGTAAATTTCACTCATTTCTCTGATTAATTATGCAGTAGTACTAAGGGTCCAATTTCAAAGACCATGTCTAATTTGTGTCTAATTGTGATGAGAAATAATGATTCTGAATTGTTAACAATAAAATGATAATTCATACAGTTATTCTGAAAATGATAAATAAATCAGAAATCTCATACAATTATTCTGAAAATGATAACTCATAAGTAAATCAGAAATCTAAGATATTCTAATAAAATCTAAGTAATTTGAAATACCAGAAACTAAATAATTGGTTCTGTTTTTTTTTTCTTCAAATGTCATTGTCAGATAGTATAATTACCCCTTCCTTGTCTTTCTTTTTTGCTGGAGTTTTTGGAATATATTCATGCTTCATTTATTTCTTCAGTTGATTGACTTGGATTCTCATCGTTTTCGCCAAAAATTTCCCTTGTGTTCGCCTTCTTCTTCTGGGGTATAGGTGGAGCCAATTCATCAACAACAATTCTCTTTTGTCCCTTTCCTGAGGTAGCTTCAGGATCTCTTCTATAAACTTTTAAAACCTTGAAATTATCTGACTGGTATTTTATATTGTTATTAGAAATTAATACCTTGAAAACGAAGGTTTCGTTTGATTCTGTTGAACACTTTGATAGTTCTCTCTTGTTCATTTAACTGCAAGATTAATTTTGCACATGTATGAGTTTAGCTTCACTAATGCATATTAAACAATTTCTCATATATATCTTTGTTTGTGGATATTTCAGTTATAGAATCTATTCTAATGCATATTAAACAATTATGTTTGATATATTTTACCTTTTCACAGCGCTCTTCATATTTAACGTGTTCTTCAGCAGTATACTTAAGCATTTTTTCAGCATTAGTCCCTATAACAGTGAATACTGCGCTTTCTGTTCTATCTTTAACCTTTAGCTGGATTCGATACCTGTAGAAATATATTAAAGTTTGTCATTTATTTTTAGTTAATTGAAGTTATTGATCAATAAGTTGTTTTTTGCTTACCATGGTAAACTGACTCCCTCGTAATTCATTGAGGCACCTAGGGCAAGTAGGTGTCTTACTCATATATTCTATCTTTGAGTGACATCGGTTGCAAACAGTGTAGTACCAATTCTTTGTTTCAGCCATTCCAATAACTTTTGTTTTGCAGTTCCATGTAGTGTCTTTGTTATTGTTAATTTGCAGCTTCTCAGTTAAATCTAATAGAGAGATTGTGTTTTCATATGGGTTTTTCTCTTCATTCAATTTAATTTTTTCGATCTCAGTACCTTCCAAGTCTAGTATGTGTATCATGAAAAAAGAGGAAGTGTATAAATCAGGAAAAATTAACTGGAATAAAATTAGCTAAGAATATTGTATGCATTAACTTAAATTTGGTAGAAAATTTACTTACAATTCCTTGAATTTATGTAATTCTGGGATATTAAGATTGAGGAATGTTTTGGATGCAACTGTAGTAGAAATACCAAGTACACTTAGGTGCTCTTTGACATACGTTCCAGTGATTATAATTATTGCTGGTAGATTTTCAGAGTTACCCAACATGTCATCTTTAATTACATGTACCAGGTCACCCCATAGAGTTACTTTTACTTTAGCCCCCCTGACACAAAAATAATATTAATTAGATCTGCATTAGAATAGAATAGTTTCTATAACTGAGATATATATAAATAAAAATGTATTTTTACTTTTCATTTTCGGTAAAAATCTCTCGCATGAGGACTTCTACTGTTCCTGCATATTCTTCAATAGATTTTTTCACAATATTTGACACGGAGTCTACCTTTCCAATAAGGTCTGTAAGAAAAAGTATAATAATGTCAATCAGTATTTTAAATTTTGTACTACATATAATCTTAACTAAGTAAAATATAAATAGAATTGAATAATTGCATACTTGTATAGAATGTATTACTATTCTTTCTATTTTCTAAGTTCTCTAGAGGGAAAAATCAAATTTCTGTTGTGGAAAAATTGATACACTAACATCTAGTTGCTCTATGTTAGTAAATCTGTTGAACCACATAATATATTTGTATGAGGTTATTCTGTATCTACCAACTGGTGGTGAAACAGTAAACTTTTGAATGGAGATTATGTGTCCATCGGAAACTTTTTTTTCAGACAAAGGAATATGCTCTCTGGGTACTTTAGCCTGCATTTGATTTCCCTGGTGTATTTGTAAATATATATAAATGTCAGTGAAGTCATACAAATAGTCATGGAAAATAATAGATAACATGTTTGATTAACTCACCTCTTGATCCATAAGATGAAGTTCAAGACTCCATAGTTGATTTGTTCTCTTGTTTTCAGACCTCCATACCTTCAGCACCAGTGCTTTTACTATTTTCTGGTTAGTTTTATCCTTTCTGAGAACCTTCAATGGGGTATAAACTATACTGGAAGGTTTTTTTTCTTCCTATATGCACAAATTAGATACAGATTAACACATGAAGTATCTATTGATAATCACAGAATCATAAGAAATATACATAAATCTCAAGAAAAATATAACTGAATTAGGGTTACATAGCTTTGTTACCAGTTTTTTGCATGTTTTTCTTCTGATTTCCTTTTCCAGCCATCGAGTAAGAAAAGAACTGTAATATTTTTTTAGGAGCGTTTATAGGTTTATGAAACAGAATAAAAGTTGAGAGCTTTTATTTGGTTTATATAGAATGTTTGAAACTTGATTAGGAAGAAAAGTCGAGAGTAATTTTAAAATAAAATTATAGTTTTATGGTGATAAATATAGGTTTTCCATAATATCAGGAATGTATATGGATTTTAATGTTATTAATGGAACTGTATAGATTCTAGATAAATATGTATATAAGTACTTGATTAGGAAGAATATCTAAGACGGTTCTGTTAATGGATCAGGGTTCTGATACAATGGATATACACCCTTAATTATTCTGGATAGCCCACCTTTAATTCTGGATAGTCCACACTTAATTCTGGATAGCCCATTATTCATAATATGGTGCTGTTAACACTGTTTTCATTTACTATCTTCTTATGGGGAGTATCTTTGTTAAATATGTTTCTAATGAATTTAATAATCACTAACATTCTGTGTTAAATATTTTTGCTTTGACCATAGGCTCCTGATGAGGAATTTGAAGAGTATCTTAGGAATCTTACTGGGGACCAGTGCATTGGGGATGAGGAATTTGAAGAGTATCTTAACTAACACCTGTCATTAGTCTGTTTTCTCACTGATATTTTATAACATGGTAAACTCTTAGCTCCTTCCCCTCAGTACACAACATTATTAAATAAATTTGCATCTCCACCGTATGCCCGTTTGTATTGTAAATATGTAATATTTTGCTACTTACAGAAATATGAATATATGACTTACTGAAACTGCATTTATATGGGTATAGGTGAGGATATTGTGTGAGAAGGCTAAACAAATACTAATGGAAAAAAACAATGTCCAGGTGTGATTCTTGATCTACATATTTATATGTGATTAATCATCTTTTTTTACCATTCTTACTATATTGTTTTGGAACTCTGGATACTCCTGACTTTTTTTGTATTGACTATGTTCCTATTATCTGGAACTTTGTCTCACTATGTTTTTAAAGTTTCAATGAAGCTAGCCCCACATCACCAACAAGATGTAACCTGAGATTTTGCCAAAATAATTGCGTAGTTAGTTTACTCTATAGTTTCTAATTTAATAATCACTATGCCACCATTCTGGTATTTTCTCGTACTTGTTCAGTAAAGTGCACTCGATATTGGATTTAAGCTAAGTTATGTTTGTTGCTTTTGATGATATTGTAACTTTAGGTAATGTTCCCCTCAACTCTTCTTGGAACTGAAGAAAATTGTACGCTAATGAAGACTATTAGTGTTACAGAATATTTAAATTATGAAGCAGGTATGTATTTATATAATAGTCATAACATCAGTGTGTAGATATTACTGAAATCAAACAATATGTATTGTTAAGGGAAGTTCTCAAATAGTAAAGGAATAGATGTTTTTGGTAATGGTGCAAAAGACACAGAGATGTCTTCAGAAGTATGGAGATACTACTTTTTAACAAATAGGCCTGAAGTGAGAACTGTTCTACCTTATTCATTAGTTATTGCTATCAATGTCTGTATAAGTTATGGTTCACTTGGATTTTTGTATTCATTTAGGTATCAGACACTCTGTTTACATGGAAGGTTATGGTTCTATTATCCTTGATGCTGCAAATGCAGAGTCACACTGCTTATCAAAGGCGTTGGTGGAGAAAGTCTTAAAACTTATTGAGCAATATGTTGAAGCTATGGAAAAGGTAGTATAATGTATCTGAAATTAATTTGATCTTCGGTTCTTACTTCATATGCATTCTCTTATACACTATAAAATAAAAGACTGATTTACTTGGTGTTATTCTCTATGAAAGACAAAGCAGGATTTCCTCTTTCACTTGCAGTGCAAACAGAATAAAAAAGAATTTAAGGTAACCGATCTGTTATTCTGTACGCATAATTCATATTATATGGTTATTATTCTGAATTCTTTACAGATACATGTATCATTTTTGTTTGCAAATTCTGTATGACTCAGTAAGTCCTCAGGCATTAGATTGGAGCTGTGTTTCAATTCTTATAGATTAGGTATTGAAACTCATACCCATCTTGAATTTGAATATGCAAGATTTCTAACTTGTACAAATAGAACTAATAAATATATCTTTCCTGCACAACATCATCAGCGTGATGTCCAAATTAGTGACTCAAAAATAGATTTTGACATAATTTATGATTATTTAAAGCTCACCTATCTTAAATACTAATATCAAATCCACGTGAAAATAAATAAATAGCTAATGTTTATGCTAACTGTGTTGTTCAATTTTTGTTTTTTTATCCTCATTTATTGCCATCGTCCTCATTTATTTAATGGTGGTATATCATCATCATCCTTCATACCTTCCTCCTCATCTTCATCTTCACTTGTATTGACTACTGATAGCATTTCTTCATCGATTTCTCCATCCTCTCCCAAGTCACTGTTTGTAGTTGTCTTTTGTTGCATGATATATTTTTTTTGTTTCTGGAACAGAAAAGTTAGAACATAATAAGAATAGTACTGGAGTAGAGAAAATAGTGGTATTAGTTCAAGAACCATGTACCTAATAAGAACAATTTAGATGAAGAAATGAACTACCGAACACAAATTGATGAATATTTCCTTGAACACCACATTCTGAGTATATCCTTCTGGTACAATATCCTTTGTTTTTTCAATTAGAATTTTCATACTACTTTGGCTTGTCGTTCTCGATACCGCAACATAGAACTGTCCATGAGAAAAAATTGGCTTCGGAAGATAGATACCCACATTGTCGATGCTCTGACCTTGACTCTTGTTTATTGTCATTGAAAAACATACCTTACGGAATTATACTCTTCTTAAGATAAAAGGCGGGTGAGTTTCTGTTGGTTTTATTGTTATTCTTGTAATGGCAACATTCTTACCAACAACACTCCCTGTTAGGATCAGAGCTTGAACTAGCTTGAATAGTTCTTGTACCTATCCGGGTAACAATAAGCTTTGTACCATTGCAAAGGCCAACACTTGGATCTATGTTTCTTGTAAACGTTACCGGTACACTAATCTTCAATCGAAGCACATGATTAGGTACTCCTGAGAGTTTTTGATTATTTAGATATTCCTGGTTGTACAGTAACTCTGCATTTTCAAAATCATAAGATTGTGGACTAATCGAATCTGAACTCAGTAAAATGTGTTCTTTTCCATAGATACCACATAATCATTTATCTCGTCAACTGTCTCATTCTTTGTTGTTAAGATACATCTCTCCCCTAAGTATTCCTTGTTCTTAAATTCATCAATCAAATTAGGATAGGTGGACTCTATTATAGTCTTGATAGGATTCTCACCACACTTAATAGGTCATCGAGTATTTCAATCTAGGTTGCCTCTTCTTCTTCGCCATTTATTGCTTTTGCTGGCAGTTTTCCATCTCCAAGATCTAAAATCCACTTGCTGAATTCAGATACAGATTGTTTCTCTACAAAACTACAGTTTCCTTTCGTCAATCTTATGTTTTCGGACAATTCAAATACATGGAAATGCTTCCATAGTTTTGACCTGCTAATAGAAGCATCTACAATATTTTCTCAACTTCCATCCTGAATAACTTGTAATATATGTTTAAAGTCACCCCCAAACAAAAGCGTTTTTCCTCCAAAGACTTTCTCTTTTGTCTTGTCCTTGTCTTGATTCATGAGATCTCTGACTGTTCGTTCCAGAGCTTCAAAAACATGTATGTGGATCATTGGTGCTTCATCCCAAATAATTATATCAGCTTGCTTTATCAACTCTTCCAATTGGGTTCCATGACTAACATCACATGTGGAGTTATCTTCCAAAGGTATTGGAATTTTGAAACGAGAATGTGCAGTCCTTCCTCCAGGAAGAAGAAGGGATGCTATTCCTGAAGATGCAACGGCTAGAAAAACTTTAGATTTTGCACGTAGACCAATTATTATTGTTTTCCATAGATAGGTTTTTCCAGTGCCACCGCTTCCATAATTAAAGAATAATCCACCGTTTCCTCGTTCGATCAATTGGCTAACAGTATCAAAAATCCCCTGTTGAACTGAGTTCAAATCTTTTTTTAGCCTATCATGCTCCATCTGTAAATTTTCTGTATCATAATCAAGTTATTCGTCTACTAATTTGTTTTTATAATCATATTGTCTTACTTTCTTCGGAAAAGGTATCGACGGAAACTTTACGAGAGTTCTACTATTTCTCTTCATTATCTCCTCAATATCAACCAATGTGAGATTTTTCAACTCTTCCTCAGCAACTTCCAGGTATATGTTGTTACGTCTTTTTCTCCCCAGGTATTGAATATCCTCAGATAACGATTGCCAATTTTTTTCCCATAATTTTTTTGGATCAGTTACTTCAAAAATGAGCAACATCTGGACAAATATCTGGCGTAGATCGTTACCTATTTTTATTTTAAAACAAACAAAACAAAATTTGTTAGGTTCAATAGCGAATTGGTGTTTGTTCTGTATTTGAGTTTCGTTACCTGTGCTCCACGTTGATGATCCTTTCAGTCCCTCGTGCCACTCATTGTCATCAGATAGTAATCCAAGAGCTACACATGTTTCCCTAAAAGTAGTGTAAGTGGTCCTGTCAACAGTTTGTAAATCCTTGTAGTTGTGTGCCCCTTTCCACACATTCAATAAGATACAAAGAAAATATCTTTCGCCCTGACTCGGGTGAGCATTGTATAGTCTGCCAACTGCATTCCCCTGCTTCCTTTTTCGCCACTCTTTGGGAACCTTGTCCAATATCCATTCAGATGGAAAATCTGCATAAGTAAACTTCCTTGCTTCTGGATATTTTTTATTTGCTTCAAGCCACTCCAATTTTTTGTCTTATTCACGTCCGGTCTATCTAATAATTTTTCGATATCGTCGGTATCTCGATATATCACCTGGTGCTCACCCTCCAAATGATAAGGAAGTCTTTCTACAGTTGGATCACGGTACTGAATGTCGAAATAAAAAATTCTCCAACACCCCTCTGCTCCAGATATGTAACGACAATCCAAGTAGTTATTTATTTCATAAATCACTACTTATTTTTCCTCTGTGTCCTCATTTTGTTTTGGGTCTTTTCCGACCACAGCTGTTACACGATCTTTACCTTTGTCGATGTACTTGAATATGTATTTAACTAATGCTCCTCTAGAATTGCAAACATCAACATTTATGTGTGCATCAAACTGAACGATTAGATATCTATTGTGAGGAACCACCCACCTGTTGTCAAGATCGATACCATCTTTATTTGCAATCCTATTGTTATCACGTCTCCTGTAAACTGGATAACCATATTTGTCAATATTAGTTTCATAACTGAAATATTTTGGGTAGTGTTTGGAGCACTTCCCATCTTTCATGCATGACGATCCCCCTTTTAACAGTCCACATGGTCCATGCAGCATGTAGTCCACAACAGCCTTGTGTCCATCAACATCCTTCTCTTTGTCAGGTATTTCTGTTGTGATAATTCGATTAATCTCTAATGGAGTCTCTGGTTTATTGTTCGAGTCAAGAAACAATAGAATATGAGCATACGACAACCCTCTTTTTTGAAACTCAATCGTGTAGATAGTTCCAGAAACATAATATAAAAATTATAGTGAAGAGTATGAACATAAATATAAAAATTAGAGTCAATGTTTTCTTTAACACCTCACTGATCATTAATATTGAACAGTGACTTGAGTTTAACTAATCTTCCCTTAGAGTCAATGTTTTCCTTAACACAATTATATTTATTGTAACTGATAGGACCTGTATCTTATCCCTTGAGTTTAACTAATCTGCAGGTATTCAAAAAAAGGAAATATGACTTGGTTCACATAACTACATATGTAAAATCACCAGTGCCATCACCATTCCTCAATACAAGTGCAAAATTTCTCACTACCACTTAAATTGATATGAAATATGTATTTATAAAAGGGAAATTAGGACGTGGTTCATTTGCGAGTGATTCTTGCTTTAAGGTCCACACCCTGTAATATAGATAGTTAAGATTTATCTTTCCTTCTCTACATCCGGAAAAACTATAACCAAGTCAGTAAACCAAAAATGAGTCAGTTTGAAATTTATGTCCTAAGTTAGGGTAGAAACAGTAAAATATGAGCATGTGGTAACCTTCTTTTTTGAAATTCAATTGTGTAGATAGCTGTAGTAACACATATATAAAAATTAAAATAAACACAAACAACATAACATGCAAACAGTTGTAAAAATATTGAATATTACCTCCTTTTATTGCACCAAAATGGTTTTTTGTTCGAAGAACCTCCATCAAATGTTTTAATATGATCTTAAATACTCTACCAACAATATTTGGCCTAGTCGCTGCTCGTTGACCTGTATTAGTTCTATAGCCATTGATATTTCTTTTCATTTTGGATTGCAGGTGAAAGTTATAAATAAGTCTGGGACACCAATACGCCGGAAAATTGCTATAGCTTATCGATAGTGTTGCATCATATACCTTGGACCCCTGTATACGACGACTGTAATACAATTCTCTTTCCTGTTTTTTTATATTTGAATCACCTTTTATAAGTGCATCTTTCAAGCCACTATGTAACTCAACCTTTATTCGGTCTTGATTTGTGCTTACCCACTTAAGTCTACACTCCTCAATACATGCATATGCGTCAACACAGTACTGCTGAAACAGTCTACCACCACGGATTAAAGTATGACCCTCGCCTAACTGTTGCTGCAAGCTAAAAGCATAATATTCTCTCATAGTAAGTTCATGCTGCTTTCTTTATACACCATTTTCTCCAACTTTCACGTTCATGTATGCCGTTCCTTTTTTATAACCATCCTCTCCTTATGGAAACAAAAGAGGGAATTGCATTGGCATACAACATGGGTGTATTTCTTTAATTCTAGTATATCCATCTTCCTTATGCTCACTATAATATCCTTGTACACATCAAGTCTGAACTATTAAACCTGCAACTTCGGAACCTGTTGGTAAGTTGTATTGTCTAGCATTTCTATGTCGTCGACTAATGATTCGTAACCGAAATTCAACTGCTGGTTCTTTCTTCATTCAATCCATGGCCATCCTGAATGCTTTTGCATATGCATTATGTTCATCTAACATTGTGATTAAATTATTGATCACTTCATCAACCAACTGTTCATTAGCATTTTTCTGTACCCCTTCTCCTGTTTTGGCTACATCTACACCTACAAAATCATTTTTAGATTCTTCCTGAAGTGCATTCCCACTTGGTACACCATCTTCTGTTTCAACCTCATTGCCACCCTGTGAACCATTCTTACTTTTCTGTCTAAGAAATATATCTTTCCTATGTCTAGCTTCTGTGTACACATCTGTTTCGATGGTGTAAATCTGAGAAAATACTGCCTTTTTCCCCTCTGAAGGCACCAGTGAACCCATCCAATGATAGCTCTGACCATGTATTCTATATGTATATGGGCCACGACCGCCTTTATTGACTGTGTTATCTACTGCAACACCGTTAGAGGTAAAAGAAAACATAGAGTTGTATGTCCTAATATTTTTCTTAGATCTTGTTGACCTTTGTCCACCATTAGAATCTAATAATGTGGCCAGATATTCGGGACATTTGCGCATAAGGGGAAGGTTTACATTACCCTTGGGACAACATATACTAAATTCACGATACTTGCAGGTAAGGGAGGGTGCACCAAAATCAGATTTCCGGATACCTAAACCTGTTAAAATGACCAGGAGAGAATAAACTTAATATAGCAAAAATGATTAAGATTTTAAAACAATAAAACAACAAACCAGTTAAGAACATAAAACTCAATTCAACTTACTTACAGAATGCTCATCATGTACACACTCAGTCAACTCATCTTCGCAAGAACTATTATCAAAATCTAGATCATCACTTGAACTATCATCAGAATCCAATGGTATTCTATCGTCTTGTATCCAGCGTTGTTGTTCAGCTCTTTTAGCGTGTAGTTATGCCATACGAAGCC
This sequence comes from Papaver californicum, assembly GCA_023531435.1. Taxonomy (NCBI): domain Eukaryota; kingdom Viridiplantae; phylum Streptophyta; class Magnoliopsida; order Ranunculales; family Papaveraceae; genus Papaver; species Papaver californicum. The sequence goes on from JAJJMC010017017.1 coordinate 599,785, forward strand.
TTCAATTTTCCTTAGTTATGAGTCGTCTATGCATTTCCACTAACAATAGAAAATCGGTTAATTGCAAAGCATGAAATCTAAAACTGGTTAATGTAGCAGTTACTACATATTTAGGCCATTAATTAAAAATGTATAAATTTTATATTCTGGTTTCAGCCAAGTCTATATTGACATAAGAATGAAGTGAAGGAAACAATTATGAAAAAGTCTGCAACTTGAACAGAAGAGTTAGAGAGACCTAAGGGTGCAAAAAATGAGGTTATGCAGGGAATTATTAGGCTGAGCCAGCAACATGATTAACAGGTTGAAACACCAAATACCAAAACAAAACTAAAACCCATTATATATTATTACACTGTGACTTGCAATTGTATCTGCAGACTTTATGGATCAACAGTTCAATTCTCTATGTTTTTACCTTAATTGGTCAATACACAATTATTCCCTCCCTGAGGTGTTAGATAATTTGGTATAATAGTTGAAACGCTTTCATATTGACAAATATGAAACCCTATTGAACCTTCGGGTGATTGAATGTTTAAATTTAAACATTAAGCCATGAATGTTGTTTGAAAACAGCCTCTGTATATGAAGTAGTATAGAGATAATGTATTATCAAGGCCATTAACGTTTATTGAAAACATACTCTGTCTGATGTTGAAAATATTATGTTACCTTGATTGATGGGTAGTAGCTGTTGCCTCTGTCTATTTAGATTTCATTGGCTGATGATGTTTGTGCGTAAATATCTATTGTAATGTGCTTGCTGTCTAGTCACATATGGGGTAGGATTGACAACTAATCTTTTTCGTCTACCATTTTTGTATACCATTATTACATGCAAGGAATTGAAACATAGTTTAATTTTATTTTATTTTTTTTGAAAGAGTTTAGGGTTCATGGTAACAAAATAGATTTTTAATCTTGTTTTTATTTGTTTGAAATTAGTTTAAGTTGAAGGAAAGGAAAGAGAAAATAATAACTATATAATTTTAAAGGGGACAAAGAGTCCTGATTTTTTATTGGTTCCGATTTTCTTTAATCATCTCCTATAGGTTTATTTTTATTGCAAACTGGGATAAATAATTTTCCATCGTTTTTTCCCCTAAATTTCTATTGGTCTAAATCCTCTCTAGGCGGGACCAGAAGTTCTAGAATTTGAATTTTATTCAGATAATAACCACATAAGAGGAAGAAACCCTGGAATTATATATATAATAATTACTTTAAATAAGATTAAACGATTAAGATTTTATAAAATTAGAGATTCTAAAGTTAAAATAGATATACAATTGGAGGTAATTTATTAGCTACGAGATCCTATATTTACTCTCATGGGCATTGAATTTGGTAGGCCTTAAATAGGGGTAGGCTTTGAATTTATAAAAATAGGAAAAAGCTCAGTTGTCTGTTTTTTTTTATTTTATTTTAAAGATGATCAACAACATCCTATCTTAAATCCCGAATTAATTTAAACGAAGTTTTTCAATCTTTATTGAATAACAGTGATGATTATAACTATTGGTTTCTCCTATTCGAAATCTGAATCAAACCCTTTAGAAAATCACATCGAACGAGTACCACTCTGTAATAATTCTTTTTAATTTTGGTACTGAAGGGTAAAAAGAACACAGGGAAACCCCACCGCTGTGTGTTACAATTCCCAATTCCTTTCTCTCTCTCTTCGAGTCTTTCCTCCTTGTTTATGTCGAAATCTTAAACCCTAGCGGCCCAGCCCTAATTTTTCACTATATCACTCAATATCTCCTTCTCTGTTTCCATCACTGTATTCTCCATGGATTTCAGATTCCGACCTGAAAATAGAAATGCTTCGTCTCCATATTTCTTTCCTCCCAATTCCCATAACAATAATTATTTCACTGAACAAGCAATGCGTGGTATGATTCACTAAATCAAAACAAAACCTCGATTTTATCTGATTTTCTTGACTCTGTTTTTAGTAATTTTATGTTTGTTTTGTTTGTTTTTCAGCTGGTTATTTCAACAATGGTATCATAAGAACAGATTTCTTTAGTTATTCAGATCCTGTTAGAGAAGCTATTCAAAGAGAAATTGAAAAAGATAGAATTCGTGAAGAGATAATTGCAGCTGAACTTATCCGTAAACGTGCATTAGAAGCTGAAGTTAGAAGAGAAATGGCTATGGAGAGAGAATTAGGGTTTCCATATCTGTCTAATTCTTTGCATTTTCAGCATAATAATCATAATCTTAATAATCAAGTCATTGATACTTCTTCTAGGTTACAGGACAGATTTTCTATCTCATTACGACCTGAAGTTGGAAGCTTTGATAGGTTACCATTTCAGCGACATCCCGAAGCAGTTAAAATCACTGAGGTTGGTAAGAGGAATTAATTTGACATTCCCTAACATATATAATAAGAAATATAATCTTTTATCTTTTGATATATTACCGTTAACTTCTAGGTTTAGGTGATTGAATAAATTGACTGACCCTTTTTTTTTCCTTCTTCTGATTTTGGTTTGATTACTCTGATGTGTGTTGAAATGATGATGATGAGCTAGGATTTCCTATTTTGTGGATTCTAGAAAGCTAGAGCCAGCCAGAAAAGGCAAAAAAAAAAAAAAGATTATAGATAGCTAAACTGATTTTACTTGAAGTAGTAAAAATCCAAACTAGAATTTCATGAAATTGAATTTACAATTTCCAGATAGGGAAATGTAGTCAAGTAAAAAAGTCTGATCAAAATATGACTGTCTGTAGAGAGTTCTTTTTTTTTGTTCCAACCGTGCCTCTCTTTTCAAGATCAAACTGTATGTTTTCATTTTGAAAACATCTTTGCCTGAAAAAATTGTCATGTTTCAAATATCTGACCAAGCATTCTATAAGACGCTTTCCTCTGTCATGCATATGACTGGGAACATTACATCATGTTGGTAATTTCTAAAAAAACAAAAGTAAAGAATTTAGGGGTTGTTTGAAACGTTCAAATTATCATCATTACAGCTTTTAGTTTTTCTTCTCACTTGGTATGTTAGATTAACGTCATCCCCTTGCATGTTGGATGCCTGCACTTACATGGTATTCAGTTGATGGTTTGAAACAAAGGACTCTTCTTATGATCTAAATGTCCCAAAAAATCTTAGTACTGGAACATCTTGATTTTGCAATTGTTTGCTATCACTTACTTCAGATAACATTGGTGGGAGGGAGGGAGGGAGAGAGGGAGAGGGAGAGGGAGAGGGAGGGAGAGGGAGGGAGATATGTTCATTGTTCATTGTGTTTTCATTCTGATAAATCTTAGGTACACGATAAATTTTTATTTCATGGAATAAAGGTATAAGTTTGTCCTTAGAGTTATGCTAGATGCACCTGTAGCTGCCTTCTAGAATACCCTTGTGGCTCAATTAACTGTTTAACAAAGAACAAAAACAAGTTCATTCTTTTCCTAATATTTCTTAAGAAATGTGTTTGACCACTTTTTGTTTGAGTTTTCTTATACCTTAAGCAGAAACAATTTTGATTTCTTTATCCCTGATTATTTACTGGCAATGGCCAATAAGTAAGGCCATTAATCTTGCTAATAAATACAACATTTATGGTAAGCTGTGTGCTCCAATCAGCTGGCTAGGAAACGTTCAGTGTTGTCGTTAATTTGGAATTTCAAGCATGCTCATCTCTGAATCGTGTTGCTGGAAACATACAATTTTGGTATTTTGTTCCCTTAATTTGTTATTAAGTACGGTTTCAGTCACAAGGTACATGCTAATTCCACAAGAGAAACTTTCTTTTTTAAATCGCCTTATTCTTGCTATTTGGGTTGAAAATACTCAAATGTGATTGCCCCTTAAAGTAAGGCCAGGTAAATATGATGTTTTATAGTTAAAGCAAATGGTGGAGTTGACGAAGAGAAAAAGTTGTAATGACTATTACCATTCAGCAGATAACAGTTATTCCATGTAGAATCACTGATAGGCTGTCCATGACTATTCCGTTGCAGCTTAAGCCGGTAATCCCTAGCGTTACTGGGATCAAGAGAAAAATAACCGCTATTGGAGTTAATGGGTTTGCTTTAGCTAGTTCAAAGAGGAAACCTCAAAAGGAATGGAGCTGTGCTCTCTGTAGGGTAAGTGCCACAAGTGAGAAGGGTCTGGACGCTCACCTACAAGGTAGAAAACACAAGGCCAAAGAACTAGGATTGATGAGAGCAAAGGGAGCAATAAGTTTGGAGATTGAGGGCTCTGGTGTGTCGAAGAACAGTGATGAACCAGACCTTGCAAATGCCAGTAGCAGTTCAATACTAGGTCACGAGGAAAAACAGGTTCTAGCTGAGAAAATGAAGGACATAGAGTCAATGCAAAAAGACGAGGCTGCAAATGAGCATAAGCAGAGTGACCAACTCCAAGGTGAGAAAGATGAAGATGATGAGGCCGAACTGAATTTGAAGGGACTAGAGAAAAAGGACATTGAGAGCTCCGTTATATTTCCAGAGAAGCCAGAGGGGTCAACGATCAATAGTAGATGTAATCCAATTGGTGGGAAAATGCACGTTGAGAGCTCCATTACATCGCCAGAAAAGCCAGAGGGGTCAAAGATCAATAGCAGGTGTAATCCAGTTGGTGGGAAAAAGCCAGTGAAAGCTATGAAGTCAGAGAACAATGGGGAAGCAACACTGCAGAAGAATCAGAATCCTGAAGATGTAAAGAAATTTTTTAAATTCTGGTGCGAACAATGTCAAATAGGGTGCCGGAATGCAATTAATATGGCTGATCATGAAAGGGGAAAAAAACACATGGCTCAGATTCAGACACTCTAGCAAGATAGTGAGGATGTGAAACTGGTTGTTAAGAAAAATGTGAAGGCAGTGGTGCAGAAAAAGCAAACGACAGAAGATTTCAAGAAGAAGTTCAAATATTGGTGTGAACTATGCCAGGTAGGGTGCAAAAGTGAGAAAATGTTGGTCAATCATGAGAAGGGAAAAATACACATGGCTCGATTGCGGGTTGCAGAGCAAGATGTTGACATTGTTCAAGCCTCTGAGGCTAATATTGGCAAAGCAGAAGCAGTTGAAGTTGTAAATGAGGAGGCAACAGAAAATGTTTATGGGAAAGAGGACACTCCAGCCACTACCACAATCATCGCCGCGATTACTGATGCTACTGATGAAATGTCAAATGAGAAAGTGATGAAAAATATTGATGAAATTAATGAAAAAACAGAGGCTTTAACCACCACCACAACCATCACTGCCATTACTGCTGCTACTTGTGAAACGCCAGGAGAGGAAGTGATGGAAAACGTTGGTGGGTAAGTAAATGAACAAGAGGCTTTAGCCGACGCCACAACCATGAACCCTGTTACTGATGCTACTGGTGAAACGTCAAATGAGGAAGTGAAGAAAAGAGTTGTTGGGGAAGTGAAGGAACAAGAGACTCTTGCTGACATCACAACTATGCCCGTCATTGCTGATGCGACATATGAAATTTTAGATGAGGGATTGATGGAAATCATCGGAGGGAATGTAAATAACCAGGAGGCTCTAACCGCCGGTACCACCACCACCATTACTGATGCTATTTTTGAAGTGGCCAATGAAGATGTGATGGACTTTCTTGTTCTGGAAGGGGAAAATGAATTGAATGCAAGCGTAGAAGACATGACAGAAGGCAAGGGAAGGTGAGTTTAAAGATAGAAAGTGATTGAGCTGAAATCTTTGGGGTCAATGACTGACAAACACATGGGGTGGCTCCTGCAACGGAATTTGTAGTTACTAATCAAAGGAAATGGACTAAATATTGTAAGGTAAAACCCTGTATCCATTATGTATGTCTAATTGGTGTATATTTATGTACTGCATGTGACAATTTCTATTTGAAGTCTGTTGCCTTGATTTGCTTGGCTTGGACTTTCATTGCAGAACGATTTTAATGTATATAATCCGATGCAATGAAACTAGTCGTCGGGAGAAGCTAATTGAGTAGAAAGGAGTGTTACTGCATCGTCAAAGTGGATCTACTTAACCTCGCATTTTTGAGGGCGATAAATTTTAGGACGACTAATAAAATAAAATAAGGACACTAAGAAATAATATCAGCATAACCTTTATCCATATGTTTTCTTTAATGATTAATATATCCTTATTTAATTAGTGTTAATATTGATTAATTAGTTTGTTAATTTTTGTTATAGTTAGTGTTAGAAAATTATTTGAGTTATAGTTTTAGAAAAAAAAAAACAGAGAGTGTGTTAGAGAAGAAGAAGAAGAAGTTTGGGAAAACTAGATTTTACCTAAAATCAATAACAAACATGGATGAGTATGAGAAAGAAGGTGAGAAACATCATGAAAAACATAATATTGAAGGTTCAATGACGTTTAGAGATGGCGGTTTGGGATATTTGTTGGATGATCTAAATTTTGGTGTGGAAGAAACCCTAGACGACGATTTAACGAGACAAAACAATGAATCAGATCAAAATGAAGATAATAATGCATCAAACAATCAGGTATTGTGTTAAGAAACTCAAAAACCCACTTTGTATGTGACCTTAAGAAAAATAATTCATTTTTGTATGCATTTAATGCCATGGACGTCCCAGAATCGGTAGATAATGGAGTACCATATCTACCGATTACACTGGACTTAGCCAAAATTAGGGTATAATCGGTAGTCTCGAAGAATGATTGCTACCGATTAATCAAAATCCTCAAATCGATTTTTTTTTTTCAAATTTTGTTTTCATAATCGGTAGTTTATGAATACTTATTATCTACCGATTATAGTTGTCGCCCCAAAAATGAATTTCTCCAAACTTACAAAAATTTATAACTCTTCATCTTTCACAATCGGTAGTAGATGAATATTTTATCTATCGATTCAGACTCGGTAGTTTGTAAAATCACATATCTACCGATTGTGATTGTAGCCAAAATTGAATTAAACTTTAAAATTTTGAACTTTGTAATCGGTAGTTTAAAGATCAAATTTATCTACCGATTCAATTGTAATCGGTTGTTGTTTAAAAAATTAAACTCCGATTATACTTGTTTTTGTGTACAGAACTTGTCTTGATTTCTTTCTATAATCGGTAGTACAGGAATATAATTAACTACCGATTGTGGTTAATCGGTAATACGGGGACATAATTAACTACAGATTATCGTTAATCGGTAGTACGGGAACATAACTATCTACCGATTGTTGCTGTCTAACTCATTGCTATTTTATGTAGATTGTTGAATCGGTTAATCATGTTTGATATAAGGGTCCTGATACTTCCATAGACTATGCAAATGATTTGGTATGCTACCTACCTACCCACTCTTGTCTTGTTCTAAGAATGTATGTTACATGGTTAGACTTATGATATTTGTTTTGTTATATGCGCATTAAGACATCTGGAAGTAAGGCGGAGGAAAAGGAATGACTTATCAACAAGGCAAAAGAGAAGATGCGCGTTGTAGTTCAGAACAATTGCGTGAGGGTTGATCGATTTGAAATGATTTGTGAAAGAGGTGGCGAGCGAAAGAGTCACGTGGAAAAGGATCGTAAATACGTAAAGAAGACGGAGAGGAAATACCGAGGTAATTCAAAGAAGATTGGATTACCATTTAAGATTATCTTCAGTAAGCCCGACGGTAAGGAAGGTAAAATATGGAAAATGTTTAGAGTTGCTAATGGTCGTCACAACCACGAAGATCTGGAAAGTCTTGTTGGGCACATAATGATTGCCAAGTTAAAACCAAAGAAAATGTAGACGGTGAAGTCTATGAGGAACGTAATGAAAGCGAGTGCAATCCTATCTAAGATAAAGGTGGACGACCCCAACAACTTGTCTTCGTTGTCTACAATTAAGTCGACACTATCAACGGTCAAAAGGACGAAATGGGACGGTCGAATGGTTATGCAACAATCAGAGTGGTTATCCGAGAAACACAATTACACGTTGAGAAAAGAAGAAAGGGATGGTAAAGTGATTCGTATTTTCTTGGCACATCCGAAGATGATCCAATTGGCTCAATGCTTTCGTCAAATTTTGTTGATAGATGCTACTTACAAGACAAACAAGTACAACATGCCGTTGTTGAACATTGCTTGTCACACTTCGGACAAATGCACATTTACGGTGGCGTGGGGTTTAATGGATGCTGAGAACGATGTGATTTTCATTTGGATGTTGCATACATTGAGGTCGATTTATAATGACGAGCATTTTTCAAGGGTTATTGTAACGGATAACGATCAAGCCTTGATGAATGCAATAAAGGTAGTGTTTCCGGAAGCCCAGATTTTTTTTTGATCGATGACGGATGAAGTTTATGAATACAACTTGAAGAACTTTGAGGATGAAAGGGGCAAGAACTATTCCAAACCAGTTAAGTATTGCAAAACACAATGGTTGGGACCGCATAAGGATAAGTTTGTGTTTGCATGAACATATGAATAACAGAACTTCAAGAACGAGGCAACAAGCATTGCAGAGGGGTCCCATGGACGATTAAAGAAAAGACTAGTCGGTAGTCAAAATGGGGTTGTATCGGTCCAAAAAGCAATCCATGAGTTCACCAATCGTGACCTCACTAATATTTACGATTCAATGTGAAAAAGTCGGCATAGATTCCCGTTGGCATATTTAAAACATAAAAATCTTATAAGGGGTATAGTTTACATAGTTTCTTAGTGGGAAATAAATTACATGATACAACAACTAAAGTTGTATAGAGATCACGATGATGAGACTACGGTTTGCAATTGCAAGACGATGATAGGTATTGGACTCGCGTGTCGTCACATGCTTGGTAGGTATGTTGAAGTGATTGACATTAATGATATTCATCCGTTTTGGAAGCAATTATCTTTCGCTCCAAACACCCCGGTGGTTGATGGTGCGTCGTTCGTGGAGACGGAAATGTTTGCACGAATACTCGAGCGTTACTCTACGTCAAATGGGACACAAAAGCAAATATTGATGCATCATTTAGAGGAAGACCTTCACCCCTGTCTAAAGGTTGTTGAAGAACCAATGAAAGGAAGGGCGATTGGTAGGACGAATACCGAAAAGGAAAGTTCAATTCAAAGAAAAGAGTTGAAGGAATGGTTATCTAATCAACGAGAGCTTTCTAGGCATGAGCATACTGAAGCTGAGTATTAAGATGTGCCGGCTCTAAGGAAAAGGGGTCGTCCAAAGAAGGATCAAGGTGGACCAAGCTCACGACAAGTCAAACCCAACGTCTATACGATTCCTTTTCAAATAAGTCAAACCCAACCTATACACGGAAGACCAAATCGATGTACGTATACAATATACAATGAGTATTTGGAACAACTCCCTCTACTCATTATACCATTTGTTTTGTCCACCGACAATGTCGATGGAGATGGCAACTGTGGTTTTCACGTTGCTTTGAAACAAACAAGAGACTTTAGTGAGGCGGTTACCGAGAATATCACCCAATAGAAATATTTAAGAAATAAGATGGCCGCCCAACTATTGAAGGATAAGGAATTCTATATTGAAATGATGAGAGAATGAGATAGGCATGTTAGAGAAAAATAGTTCAAATAGTTATATACTCGTGTAAAATGCAGAAATAGATTGAAGAGAACCGGGTCCAAGTATTGGATGGTAATGTTGAAATGTGGGTATCTTTTAACGGATGTTTTGAACTGCGTGGTACATTATTTATGTCCTTCTTTAGGAGTGAGTGTTACATTTACACCCACAAGGACGATTTGTGATGAGTCGGTTAAGGATAGACGAATCATTATGACATGAGTTAATAGCAATCATTTTATCGGTTTAAGGTTAACGGAAGATTGTCCATTACCTCCATTGAGTAGGTGGTCAGATTACTTCACAACTAACCATTGTAAGAAGTGGTTGAAGCAATACGAGTCCAGCATGGAGCATTGGGATCGTTTAACAAACTCCTAAGGGCCCAATTGAATTTACCAAGGATGGTGAGTAGTTCATGGAGAATATTTTTTGACGATATTATATTGTACAATCAGAAGTATCGGGATCACCATTAACTTCCGATTTGAACAATCGAAACTAGATAGTTATATTGTAATTCCGAGTATATTAAATATTGTCAACAGGAAATCAAGTTAAAATCAAGTGAGACAATCAGTAGATATATGACAACAATAACATCCGATTACACATTAAGAAATCAAACACAAAAACCCATTTTCCCTAAATAGAGAGTTGTATCGTCATAGTATTTTTAAAAAGTTACTACAAATACTATAATCGGTAGATAATAGTATATTCTAATTACCGATTATGTATCCATGTTAATTATTCCGTGATTCATATTTTATCTTGGAGAATGCCCTTCACCTTAAGCGGCGTGGACGAACCTTAAACGGGTTAAATCTGTCCATCACCTTCAGGATATTGAAATAAGCTTCGTTACGGTAATTTGATCGTTTCCATCGTCACCATTCCTCGAGAGATCTCACTATAACTTCATCATTAGTTTCACCCTTCAAACGATATAGATTGACAAGATAAGTTAAATTCACAAATGGATCAACTTCTCTGCTTATGCAATTAAATCGACACAAAAAATCATCTCTATTACGATTATTGGGGTTACCAGTGTCAACGCAAAAAAATTCGTGAATGCTCTCCAAGTAACTCATACTCATTACACCATTTTTCCTACGTTCTTCTCCTCGCCTCGGATAGAATTGCTCATAACGCCTACATAGCGATAAATCTTCTTCTACTGTGAACGGTTGAGCCATTAATCTTGAAGATGATTACTTCGATGTTGGAGAGTTAAAATGTATTGGAGGTGCATAAATAGGAAGAGGTCACCCTCCTTATAGAGTCCGAACGGCTTTTTTTTTCAAAAAAAAAAGAGTTGTTGAGGCATGGTGTAATAAGAGTATAGAAAATATATACACTAAGTTCATACGAATATAAACAATCGGAAGTATCGGGATCATTATTACCTTCCGATTTATACAATCGGTAGTCTATGAAACTTTATTTACTATCGATTATAGATGTTGCCCCAAATTCAAAATTAAAAAATTTATCAAATTTCAAAAATTTTCATATTCCATAATCGACAGTCTAAGAAAATGTATTTACTACCGACTGTAATGTAAAATGTGTCCAAAAACCAATCGGTTCCATCAGCTTAATCAGTACATAATTAACACTGGATTGTACTTTAACAGGTATAATCGGTAGTCTAAGAAAATGTATTTATTACCAATTATAGATGTTGCCCCAAATTCAAAATTAAAAAATTTGTAAAATTTTCAAAATTATCATATTCATAATTGGTAGTCTAAGAAAATGTATTTACAACCGATTGTATATGTTGTCCTAAATTCAAAATTGAAAAATTTGTAAAATTTCCAAATTCATCATATTCATAACCGGTAGTCTAAGAAAATGTATTTACAACCGATTATAGATGTTTCCCCAAATTCAAAATTGAAAAATTTGTAAAATTTCCAGAATTATCATATTCATAATCGGTAGTATAAGAAAATGTATTTACTACCGATTGTAGATGTTGCCCCAAATTCAAAATTGAAAAATTATAAAATTTCTTGCATACTCCATAATCAGTAGTCTAAGAAAATGTATTTATTACCGTTTGTAATGTAAAATGTGTCCAGAAACCAAGCAGTTCCATCAGCAGGTGTAACCGGTAGATTATTATCACCCGATTTATGATCAACAGGTGTAATCGGTAGATAATTATCATCCGATTGTGGATCAACAAGCTTAATATGTAGGTGATGCATACCACTTATCTACCGATTTTAATGCAAAATTTTAACAAAGTTACTTATGAAGTATGAGTCTCCTGCAAATCAATAGATAATTCACAAAAAGAACCTAAAATCCATTCATCATCCATAAAGTAAACCATTCATTAACATTAAACATAATGTTAGAACTTATAATCCGAAAAAACCCCTTAAAAACGATATTGGTTTTAGTACGAAAATGATGTTAGAACTTATAATCCGAAACAAGTTTCTTGCAAATCAATTGAAAATGATGTTCTCTAACAAGACAACCACAATCTAATTTCTGGATTTTTGGTTTTAGTATGAGCACGACGATCACCAGGGACATTTGCTTCAGCACCAAGGACATTTGCTTCAGCATCAGGGACATTGGGTTTACCGTCATCACTCGATGAACCACGAGATCTTTTACTGGGCTTTTTTGATGGCCTCTTAGGCTTATTCGAAGATTTCTCCCAAACTTACTTGCATAAGCTTCATTATCAATGTTATCCATTAGGTCTTTATGCTCTTTCAGCTTCTTAATTGATAAAGGCACTCCCGCCTTTATACACCCAACAATCTTCTTGGAGAAAAACGCAAACCTATTTTTATGTTTTTATGCAGTAACAATCAAACAATTATTACCTAAAATATTGAGCCGTAATATTAAAATCAAAATAAAAGAACATTACATACCAGCCTTTCATAACCAAATGGTTTGTCTTTGATGATACATGTATAATCGGAAGCCTTGGTGGTCTTTCCTTTATCTTCACGGATCACATGAAGATGAGAATGCTCCATGTACCATTCTATATAGCCTGGATGTATTTCATCACCTCGGTTGACAAGTCTCCCATCGTTGATCAAATATTGCATCCTGTTATTCTAATCTTCAACGGATGGGTTACCAGAGTAAACTGCTATGATAGAGTTCTTACCACATACACAATTCTCCACTTCCAATTTGAACTTGCCATACATGTGACTCTAAGGTTCTTCTTGTACATAACCGAGTTGATGCATCACCCTTGAGGCATTGTACATAACATATCCCGTGGGGTGCCACAAAGGTCCATAATAAAACGACAACTCAGACCTTCCCGCTATATGTCCACTAGCTTGGTTTTCCTTGTATGGATCAAAGCATACATCTTTGGACGTCATCAAGTCTAATTTCCTCCTCAAAGAAATCAACTGCTGCTTCTTAGACCTTGAACATTTGTTGTCGAAGATGTATTTTGTTCCTATGGGTGTTCCTTTCTGCCATATAGGGTTCTTTTTGGCAAAATTGAGGAACGGAAAGTGGTCATAGATCCATGTCTAGTGTACATATCAAACCAAGTATGAGAAAATTGTTTCTTAAAAGAGAAAAAAATAAATAACAATCAAAGCATCGATAGAGTTACCAAAATACCTGTAGTAGACTCACATTCCCGGTAATTTGGCTAGTTGCTTCCCTCGATACCTTTCTTAACTCTTCCATCAAGAACGCATGGCATGCGGTGCCCTACGAGTAATCACGAACTTTATTGAGAGGATACAATAGTTGTAGAAGGTTGGCGTCTACCCGGTTTCCACTACAATTGGGGAATGAAACATCCCAATAAACAGAAGAGATATGCAGTGGCTGCAGCATTCACTTCGTCATCGCTAAACTCTGGATTCTTTTCTTCTTTATCCTTAGTGCCTTTGAACATATTCATCAAGTAGACCATGCTAAACTGTCTAGTTTTATAAGGAAAGCATCGGTAGAACTCAATATCGAATGTCGCTCGATCCCAACCAAGGAAATTCTGAGTGTAAAATTAAAGCTGCTCACAGCTTAACTTCTTACGTAATCAAACGTGATGGTTTTCCATGGCCAGCGAGACTAAGAATATGCACCACATCATCTGGGGTGATCATCATCTCTCCAAATGGCATATGGAAGGTGTCGGTCTCAGGATACATTCTCTCCAGGAAGGCTGAAATCGACACCCGGTCATGCTCTAACATTGAATTCTCGACAGCAGTAGATAAACCCGAGTCATAATTAAGTTGCTTGAACCTTTCACACTCACCATCTAACGACAGTCTTTCATTTTTCTTGGTGCAGCTATAGGTTTGAGTAGACGAACCGCATGAGAATGGTCCTAATATACACGACGAATTATAAAATAATTAGAATAGTCGTTAACACTTATACGAACAAAAACACAATAGCTTAAGAATAGTGTTTGATAATTATTACCTCAGTTGAATAGATTTCTTTGGCCCATGAGTCTTTGTATCCAAATAACAGATCTCCTCCATCTCTTGGTAACCCAGGGATTTGGCCTGCTTCAATACCCTTTATCTTCAAAGAGGCGGGGACTTGGTGTCCTCCTTTTTTCTTAACTACCTTCTTTGTACCTTGTCCTTCTCCTTGTGTAACACTTGGTTCTCCTTCTTCTTGGTTACTAACTTGTGGAACACTTGGTTCTCCTTCTTCTTGGTTTCTAACTTGTGAAACACTTGGTTGTAAACTTGGCTGAGTTCCTTCGCTAATAGAGATTCCGCTAGCGCTCTTTTCTCTTCTTGCACTAGCTGTTACTTTCTTACCCCCTTCATGACGAGGCTCCAGAACAATTGTATTTTGGACTTTCTTAGCTCGCCTTTCCCTAAGAAAATAAATAAAGAATAATTAGCTCGTAAGTCACCGTTTAATCACTACAATCGGTAGAAAAAGTACATAAAAAACAACCGATTAATCATAGTCGGTAACTCGGGTCCTAGCTTATCTCCCAATTATGCAACAATTTTGGGTCATAAAACTCTAAGCTATGGACACACATATAATCGATAGTCAAATAAACAAACTAACAAATGATTACAAAACAATCGGTAGCTCGGGTCCTAGATTATCTCCCGATTATGCATAAAAATTGGATCAGAAAACTCTAAGCTACGGAAACACATATAATCGGTAGTCAAATAAACACAATAACAAACGATTACGAAACAATCAGAAGTCAAATACAAAACCTATTTACCGATTAGGTAAAAAGAAATCAAAGGTTTTAAGGCAAATATAATCGAGAGACAATAATCACACATAACTACCGATTATGATGTAGCCCTAGTATTTTTTCAATTTTAAAATATTTTAATCGGAAGTTAACAACTACTATATATCTACAGATTGATTCAAGAATATATCCCTCTACATGAAACCATCTAATATAATCGGTAGTTAGATAAAAAAGTTAACTACCGATTAAGCCTAAATTTTAGTACAGAAAAAAAATCGGTAGTTAATGACTAAATATAACTACAAATTATAGTCGATGTACTTGAGGAATGATGAATTCTTTCATAATCGGGAGTTAACAACTACTACATATCTACCGATTGATTAAAACTATATTCCTCTACATCGAAACCATATAATACAATCGGTAGTTAGATAAAAAAATTAACTACCGATTAAGCCTAAATTTTGGTACAAAAAGAAAATAACCAGACCTAATCGGTAGTTAATGACTAAATTTAACTACCGATTAAAGTCGATGTTCTTGAGGAATGATGAACTTTGTCATAATCGGAAGTTTAAACCTATACGAAACTACCGATTCTGGGTAAAAACCGAAAACCCTAGAAATTATAGTGACGATTTCAATCAATTGAAGCAAAATAAACCCAAATAGTGGCATACCCTTACCTAATTGGGGCCATCATACACTGCTGGTTAGTCCAATTGTCAGAATCAGTCTCCGTATCTAGATCATCATCTTCGTGTTCTTCATCTTCTTCACTATGTTATTCAACAATCTCTCTGTTACTTAATCTCTCCACAAAATTTGGCCGGTTACTATTATCAGATTGACGGCTTTTTTGCTTCTGTCGAGCCATCTTTATATCAAAATATCGACGATGATTTGGTACGGCGATTAACGACGATACGATAAATTGGTTTGAAAATTTCACGATGATTTCTCACAATCGGTAGTCAAAAAGAAGAGAAGAAGAAGAGTTAGATTTTTCTCACAATCGGTAGTAAATAGGAAGAAAAGAAGAGTTAGAATCAAATGAAATGAGTTTAGGTTTTAAACTTTTATCTGTAAAAGAGTACATAGGTATTTTTACCTACCATTAGAACATCTCATAGCCACATTTATTGGATGGATATAAATAAGGCCTCCCAATATTTTTTGAATCGTCCTAAGAACACTAGGCTATTTAAGGATAGTTTTATTTTTTCTTTTGTTTTTCTATAACACTTAAAGACCATTGTTAGGATGGCAGTATGTGACAAGTTTTTTGTTTTACAATTATCTTAGTGGAAATACATTTTGTTCTGGGTTAGATGAAATCCCTCATCGGAAAGATGTAAATCCCTCATCGGAAAGATGTAAATCCCAGTAGGAGACAAAAACTTATTTTGTTCGGACTAGAAAAGCACTTGTGTTTTTCATTTGTTTGTTTCGTGTAGAAACAAAAACTATTAGTAGAATTTTACACTTAAGATGAGTATGTATATAGTAAATCGGTCTGCTTAAGCTTAATAAGCAGTATATTAGATAGTAACCGTGTAGCATACCTTTTTTAAATATTTTTTTTAATAACATTTTATATAGTTAAGGAGACCCAACCAACAAAACCAGAACTAAAAAACCGCAACAAAACCACAATCTATAATAAAAATTACAATTTTTATCTTCCTCCAAAATCTTTCTCATCTCATCATTGAAGTCCCCTGAATCAATTTGAATAAACATCTTTCTACGATGAATATCAAAGAAGCAAATTAAATGCCTTATTAGGTTCTCCTACAGATGATAAAACACCATTCTTCTAATCTTTCTTCTCAACTAATTAATCTTTCACCACAGGTGCATAACACTCCAGATAGGCTTAGGCTTCTTATTATTATACACATTCATCGAGTCAGTTCCAATATGAATCTTGAGAATCTCTAATTTCACAACCAAGATCATTATCATCTCAACACCCTGCATTTCAAGATTAAAACCAGTTTCTGGACCACACCCACCAATAGCGGCACTAATAGGAAGACCTTGAAAATCTCTAATAATAATAACAACTGCACATCCTCCAGAATCCTGTTTCCTAGACCCATCTATATTAATCAAAACCTCATCCGTAACTGAGTTGTTCCAATGACAAGCAATAATCTTCTTCATAACAAGATTACATGAGACACTGTATTTTTCCGGAAACCTTTTATTGTTAGGAATCTCCATATCATTCAGATTACTAACAACCACCTGAAATCTAACATTAACAATTATTTGAAAACTAACAACATCAATAGAATTACTAATCCCAGTGAACAACCTCATATTCATTTCCCTCTACACATGGTATTTAATGGATAACGATAAGTGATAGGTGCATTATTTGCATTAGTTGGGTACTCTAATTCATTGCTTTCTTGTTAGTTTTCATATCATTATTCTTTGATTTTGTTTGTTTTGAGTTTCTTATGAGTTTTTGAAATGTTTTCAACCAAGAAGAAGAAATGAGTTTATTATGACATAAAATGAGTCTACCAACGAAGAATGGCCAAAAACTAAGTTCAAATCGTTCAAATCCATAATTTCATATCATCATCTTGTAGAGGACGAAAAGACGAATTCAACGCAAAAAAGGGCGTCGGATGAAGGAGTTATGGCTGAGATGATGAAGGAAAGAGAAGTGAAATTCAGGCTCAGTTACGACCAGGAATTGCCTAGCTCGACCCAGCCGTAAGTGACCCGGAAAATCACCCAAAAATTGCTATTTAGATACAACTAGATCGTGGGAATAATTCCTAGCCGTAGGCGGAGTACTTGGCACAAATTTCGACTTCTAAAAAACAAGTAAAATACGGTCCTGGAAGGATTTCAAACCCTAAAGTACAAGGAAACTTAGTTCTAATGGGATTCTAAACCCTAAAAAGAGAGTATACTTGAGGGCCAAACATTGAAGTTTATAAAAGAATACATTTAAGGCTCAAACAAAACATTTTTTGAAGTAATCTCTTATCTTCTGCCTCTCATATCATATTTTCTATATAAAAAATCTAGGGTTTTCCCCTTAAGGGGAAACCGTTCGTCTTCTTTGTATATATTCCAAGGATTTTAGTAAATCCATGAGTAGCTAACTTTATTCTATTGGTTGGGGATGTAGTTGGAAGTCCTAGACATGTAAATGAATATGGATGGTTAGTTTTAATGTTAATAATCTCTTTTATCGCTTATGTTCTATCGTTTATATCGCCATGTAAGATTCAAGACTTGCTCGTTTAAGTTGCAAATTGAATGATCATGTGTTGATATATAAAGCTAGACTAGGGTTTGATATTCGCAATCTTCAAAGAACTCTAATCACAAGTAGCACAACATAGTTGTTAACGACGGGATGTTGCCATGCGATTATGTGTAGAAGCTTAACCTAGGTTAAATTCGTGTGGCTCTTGCGCCATATTGCTTAGAATAACCTCAAATCACGAAGACAATTGCTTTCATTGGGTTAAACTTGAGTGGCTCTTGCACCAGGTTATTCATTGACAATGATTCAAAGAGTGTCTCTTGCACCTTTGATGATACAAGGAGTTTTTCCAGAGTATCCCCGCGATAAGGTGCTTTAGGGTTATTGATATGACAAGGATTGAACGATCTCTAACCGATTGAAGAGCTTGTTTGGTGATGGAAGATGAAACCTCTAATCAGTATCTTCTCACCTTGATCTTAGTCTTTATTTACTTTGATTTTACAATCATTAGTTTACTTTAGTATAATTACCTACAATCCCCCCATTGGTTACATATGAATTTGAAAATAAATAACAATTCACAGCTCCTCGTGGGAACGATCCTTACTACCGCTATTTTATTTATAAGTATTAGTGAAAAATATCTTAATTATTTTTCGCGCAAACGACACACATCAAATTTTCGCGCCGCTGTCGGGTAGCAGTTGGCAATTGTTTTTTGTTTGAGATTTCTTTTTAGTTCTATTTTACGGTTTTGTTTTAGTGTTTTTCAGATTTGTAGATTTTTATGGTGTGAATAACTCGTTGAAGGAGTTCTCCACTCGTATAAAGTGGGAGGTAAATTCAAAATACAGGTTGTAAGTATCACTTTTATTTTTGTTTATATATATTTTTTTTAGATTTTAGATTTTAATCTTTGTGTGTCATCATGTTTTCTTACGAAAATAACATGTATGATGCACACGATCATGCATATTATGGTGGTAATAAGTTTAGTTATAATTCTATATCTTTCAATAACTTCCAACCAACCATGAGATACAATCAGAATCAAACCTTTGGTTTTGGTCAATACCCTACGGTATCTTTTGGTTATTCTCATACATACCAAAAACCTTATGGTGGGTATGTAGGTCAACAACCATAAAGGAGGTGGGACAATTATACTTCTAACTGGCTCCACTCGAGTTGTATGCAGATTTTAGATCAATTAATGGACATGCAACAAAGACTAAACCGGCTTGATCCAACACTTAATAGAGAGAACGTAGCACCAACCCATTTTTACAATAATATACCTTACCCGACTCATGATCGTATTTATGATTATTCACCGTTCGATGAGACGAGCTATGGTTTAGTGATCCTATTGTAAGTTATGGTGGAAGAGTGTAAACATTAGAAAAGAATCTCGAAAAAACTATATCAATTAGAAGATAACGGAGCACCAGAAGAAATTCTCCAAACCATCAGTAGTACCATACGTATGGAATTCAAACAACGTTTTGCTAATGGAGAATATGATGTCGATGAAGATTTTGACGAAGAGTCTGATATCATTGTCGATGAAACATTTGAGAATGAGGCTAGATTGACCAATATTGTGGAAGACCCAATTGAGCTTGCCAAGGAATATAATGATAACGTTATTGCCGAGATTTTGGTTGATACAGAAACTGACGAAGATTGGTTAAAAGTTTGATAGAGGAACACGATGCACAAAAGGTAAATAATTCATTGGAGTTCTTTAAGAACTATGAGGATCCCGTAATACAAGAGATAATGGAAGGGTTGTCTAATCTTATACGTAATTCTATTTCTAATGATCCTCTTTCTCTAATCGAAGTAGTTTCTAAAAAAGTTGGTCACCCGACTTTTAAGAAAATGCCTCTCTTAGGATTGGAGTTGTGTGCTTCCAAAGTTTTAACAAATTATTTTGCTTCTAAATATCCACCATTAAATTTGCTTGATTCTAACACTGTGCAGGTTACTTATGAGGAACCTGTAGAAGTTCCCGAATTCAATGTTCTACATACACTTCCAAGTGTAGAAAGAGATAAGTGTGGGGGTAACTTCTTTATGATAATGGTTTCACAAGTACTATCATTTGCTAACATTTGTGTGAGACTTCTATTAGAACTGCAGATTGTTATATGGGCAGATCCCCAAATTTTCAGATTGTTGGTGAACGGACAATAACCAGAAGGTCAGGTTGGGGACGTTAAGATAAGAGCTCAATGGGAGGCAACCCATTATTTTTGTATTTCTATCTCTTCTATTTTAATTTTAATTTTTATAGTTTGCATGTCATATTAGGAATTTCTCACCTTGACTTTTAGTCAATTTATATTGAGGACAATGTAAAGTTTAAGTGTGGGGGAGTGATTAAGCATTTATATTTTTAGTATTCGCTTTTGTAGGTAGAATTTTAAACTTTTTGTATATATTATCGTGAAACCTCCAACTTTTAAATATTTTAGAGTCACTTTGGAAACTCTTAGATACGTTCACATACTGAGTTCTTACCGAAATAATTGAACTTAGAAGTACTAGAGAATTATATTCAGATTTCTTAGTTGTTGAGAGGCTGGAGTTGACAAAAAAGGACTTAAACCGCCTGTGGCGAATAAAATATTAGGGAAGCTGATCATTCAATACCCATATATGAGTGAGCACCAAACCTTCAATTCTTTGTACCTGTCTAAATTGTCCATTTAGAGTGTTTCATCTGCACCAATTCCCGATAGAATGATGAGCTACTCAACCTCGCACCATTTCAACATTATTTTTTGATATATTGAGTGCTAATTCTATCAATCATGAGGGTGACATCATAATTGTGAAAAAACCATACCTTGTAGTTTGATTTGCTGTTGACACCATTCTCTTTCTCTACAACAACAGGTCTATAGAAACGCCATTATCATCAACAAGCGGAGCGTCATCAAAATCATGAAGAAAGTTGAACACAGTCAAGGTTTGCAAGCAACAAAAAAAGAAGTAAAATTCTATATCAAAAGTGAAGACAAGACAAGGTGAAAAAGAAATAAAAACAAAAGATGTAAGTTTTTGAGTTTATACGAATACACATCAATTTTCGAGCCCCACTATTGTCCGATACTAAGGCAATAAAAGTTGTGAAGAATGTTTAAGTCCTTTCCGCATAACCAAGTTAATTTCAGTTTCATTATTTTTTTAGTTGTTATCTTTTTGTAGCATATCATTCTCATAAAAAATACAAAAATAAAATAAAATAAATATGCATTTTAAGTACATAGTTAGTGTGTTATTTCATTAGTTAAGGCCATGGGAAATAATAAGTATATCAAGAAGTTTCAAGTAACAAGGAAACGAAGAAAACGGGTACAAGTTGTCGAAGTTCAAAAGTTTATCATCAATAGTTGAAGTCGAAGACAAAGAAAACGTTTCTACTTGCTGTGAGAGTGGTGTTGATTATGAATCGGGCGAGAAGTTAATTAAGTGTTCCTATCCTCGCATAGTGATTGATTTCCTTTCTTTTGAGATCATCAGAAAAAAAAGGGGTTCTTTTCGTCCCATGTTTCTATGGGATAACAAAATATGATCCAGAAGGTTACTTTTCCTTCCCACCATTCAACGTGTGCAGAATTTCTTTTTTCATTCCTGCCTGCATACATGAGAACCTTAAAGTGCGTCTTCGATCGCTCTCGAGGATGGATTCTTTCATATGGTTGGTTTTCTCATAACTCAAGAGTTAAGAATGAGAATAATGTTCTTTGATACTTCTAACTTCTTATTGTTAGTGCGCAAAAACTTTATGCCCTCGTAGCTCTTTGGATTCATGTGCTCTGAAATATTTGAAAGTTGAAAATTAGGTTTTATGGGTATACCTCTTGTAAACCCTCACGAGACTATAACTCGTCCACTAGGTACACCTAGGAAAGTCTTGTTGCATATTCTAAGTGCAACCGTATCCTTAACGAAATGGAGTTATTATATTTAGATTAGGTTAGTTTAGATTTGTAGTTTGCTCGAGGACTAGCAAAAGGCAAGTACGGGAGAATTTAATAGGTGCATTATTTGCATTAATTATGTACTATAATTCATTGCTTTATTGTTAGTTTTTATATCATTATTCATTGATTTTGTTTGTTTTTGAGTTTCTTAGGAGTTTTTGAAGTGTATTCAACCAAAGAAGAAGAAATGAGTTTATTTCGACATGAAATGAGCAAGGAATTGAAGTCTACCAATGAAGAATGGCCAAAGACCAAGTTCAACTCGTTCAAATACATAATTTCGTATCATCAGCTTGTAGAGGACGAAGAGACGAATCCAAACCCTAGAGAACAAGGAAACTTAGTTCTAATTGGATTCTAAACCCTAAAAAGAGAGTATACTTGAGGGTCAAATATTGAAGGTTATAATAGAACACATTTAAGGATCAAACAAAACATTTTTTGAAGTAATCTCTTATCTTCTACCTCTCATATCACATCTTCTATATAAAAAACCCAGGGTTTTCCCCTTAGGGGGAAACCATTCGTCTTTTTTGTATATTTTCCAAGGATTTTAGTAAATCCATGAGTAGCTAACTTTATTCTATTGGTTGGGGATGTAGTTGGAAGTCCTAGACATGTAAATGAATATGGATGGTTAGTTTTAACGTTAATGATCTCTTTTATCGCTTATGTTCCACCGTTTATATCGCCATGTATGATTCAAGACTTGCTCATTTAAGTTGCAAATTGAATGATCATATGTTGATATCTAAAGCTAGACTAGGGTTTGAGATTCATAATTTTCGAAGAACTCTAATCACAAGTAGCACAACATAGTTTTTATCGACGGGATGTTGCCATGCGATTATGTATAGAAGCTTAACCTAGGTTAAATTCGTGTGGCTCTTGCGCCATATTGTTTAAAATAACCTCAAATCATGAAGACCATTGCTTTCATTGGGTTAAACTTGAGTGGCTCTTGCACCAAGTTATTCATTGACAATGATTCAAAGAGTGGCTCTTGTACCTTTGATGATACAAGGAGTTTTTGCCGGAGTATGCCTGCGATAGGGTGCTTTAGGGTTATTGATATGATAAGGATTGAACGTTACCTCTAACCGATTGAAGAGCTTGTTTGGTGATGGAAGATGAAACCTCTAATCAGTATCTTCTCACCTTGATTTTAATCTTTATTTACTTTGATTTTACAATCATTAGTTTACTTTAGTATAATTACCTACAATCCCCTAATTGGTTACATAAGAAGTTGAAAACAAATAACAAGTCACAGATCCTCGTCGGAACCATCCATACTACCGCTATATTATTTATTACTATTAGTTGAAAATATCTTGGTCAATTTGTGCGCAAACGACACGCATCAATAAGAAATAATGCAATACGAAGATTGCAGAGATGCGAAAGAATAAACTTGAATTAATAACAAAAGGCAATATGAAAGAATCATTTCTGCATTCTTTAAGCTTAGATGAATGAATACTTCTCAACACAACAACTGCCTTTATATAGGCTTAATTAATCAACTAAGGAAAACTAAAAAGATAAATAACTATCCTAGAATGGAAAGCATACTAGGGACGGAGCTACACTTGATCTAGTGGGGACAGTTGTCTCCTTTAAAAAATTTTAATTACCATATTAGGTTTATAAAATTTAGGTGTTCATAAATTTGCCGCCCCTTAATTTTAGATATTATTTAAAAAACCTTGAATCATATAATATTTTATGTAAATTTCATGATTTGTTTTGAAAACTATTGGTAATAGGCTTTATCATATATAATTATACTTAAATTTTAAATTATATAGGGACGAAGTGAAAATTATCACAAATTATTAAGTCTAATCATTAATTAAAATGTCTTACAACTTATCTGGTATCTTAGTGACACCAATTGAAGCAAAAATAACAAAATTAAAAACCAATTTTTTTTACGGCCTTCGACCGCCTATTTATACGGTATTACTACTTTACGTATACATATTTTCCTCCCCAAACAATAGATATTGGCTCCGTCCCTGAAGCATACTAAACATTGAGTTATCATGCTTTAGGAAAGACTCAAAAAGAAAAGGAAATACAAAGACAAAGATTACTCTTCATCGTTCGTAGGATGTACTGCATCGGTCCCCCCTTCTTGAAGACAACTAGACCATGAGTTGTCTGTGCAAAGAAAGAGCTCATTATCCCCATGGAAATGGAATATTTCTTGGACATTAAACACATTGAAAATGTTTTATTCTCCAGGAAGATCAATCACATAATTATTGTTATTGATTTTCTTTATCGCTTTAAATGGACCATATTTCTTCATCTTAGCCTTGTTGTAAGTACCCACTGAAAAACGTTCTTTTCGAAGATGAATCATGACTACTTCCCTTCCTAAAACGTTTTAAGTCCTTGATGTTTATCAATATCCTCTTTGTATTTGGAATTTGATTCCTCCAACTTTGTTTTCACTTCATGGTGAAGTTGAAATGCTTTGTCTACCAATTTGTCTGCCTTCTCATTAGAACTATTAGGTTTTGGAAGTATCACCAGGTATAGAACATGATTTGGGACTTTAGAATATACAATTTCAAATGGTATCTTACCAGTAGAGGGGTTCACAGATGTCTTAAAAGCAAATTCCATATGAGGTAAAAGTATGTTCCACTGCTTACTATGATCATCATACTTAGATCTAATTAAATTGCCCAAAGAACGATTCACAAGTTTCTTCTATCCATCCATTTGAGGGTGAGAGGTAGTTATGAATTGTAAAGCAGTTCCTAAGCATAGCCATAAGATCTTCAAAAAATAACTCAAGAATTTAGTATGACGATCAAATGTGATGTATTTTGGTATCCCGTTGTTTTAGGGTGAAAACAAATGTCTGGTAAAATCGTACTTTCAAGTAGGTTCGAGAGATCAAAATCAAACAGGACGATCCTACCAAAAAATGGTCATTCACGTCCTGCTTCAATCACAAAGGTGGAGATATTAGGGTAGGTCTTAGGGGAGGGAAGCAAAGAAGGTTGAGAAATACTAGTGTGATAAGTAGTGTGTGAAGGAGAAAGAATTATCTCTGAGATGAATCACTATTTTTGTATGTTTAGTTTCTCCTGACTTATTGTCCTGTTCTTAAATGGATGAGAACTATCTTTTTTGAATTCAATGGAGACACACTAATTTCTCGTAAGTCGTGGAAGTTAGGGATAAGTATAAAAGTGATGATTATGGATATTGTAGTGGGTTGGTGTCCGGAAAGTAAGGAAGACCTTTCATACCACTACTCCTCATACTCTCAACTGCCCTGTAACCGCCCACTACTTGTTACCTTCTTGTTCGTGGATGTATTGCCACAACGCACGATTGCTGTAGACCGCCCCCCCATGTGTTGTATTTGATATCTCGTGGAAATAATGGAGTCATAAGCCACTATTATTTTGATTAAGTCAAGTAAACTCAAATGACTTGCTAAGTCAGTGAGTCAAGTAACAGAACTCACTAGATATATAATCAGACTGATTAGTGTCGAGTCTGGGAAGTTTAGTGGCCATGTACTTGCTTAATAGTAACATGGAACATTTAATGGCTAAGTATTAGCTCAAAAGTGACTTAGCATAAGTCTAAGAGGCATTTGAGGCCAAATATTGTATAGGGTTTCTTAAGAAAGAAGACATACTAGAATTCATATAACATTTGATATTGGACCAATATTGAAAAGAAAGGCGTATTTATGAGGGAAGTAGCTAGCAAAGAAGGGGCGCATACGTAGCGACGCGCTAGGATAGCTGTTACTTGGAAATGCGTCGCCATGTATTCGTTAAGTCAAGGACGCATCAGGTGAGATGCGCCAAGCGTGGGACGCTCCGACCAAGGAGGTTTGCGCCTTTGGCGCTAGGGATAGGGTCAACACTTTTAGTGCTAAAATAGTTACGCGCTAGCTAACGCCTCATCATACCAAGATGTGCTAGCTAAGATCATGTTAGGCTAGTTGGCGATTCTCAGGTGCTAGGGTTAGCGCCAGGAAAATTAAAGCCTTTAGCGTTAATATGGCTAACTGGTGCCAATGTGTTGCTAAGTCAAATAACTAGTGCTAACTTGGCGCTGATAGGAGAAAAGGCTAGGGTAAGCCTAGCTCATAGGTTTAATGCATCTTTTGAGGCATTGCTTCTTGATTGTGGTGCGTCCGAGAGGAGTGACTCATAATTTGTGGCTTATATTTCAGCAAAGGGCTAAAGTAGCATATTCCAGAAATATTTGTTATGAATGGAGCGTTAAGATAGAATGTATCTTGGGGGTTAAGCATTAGTTATTCCCGAATTTGATAGATGTTGTTGAAACATCAGTGCGCATTCGAGACAATTTCAAGGAATTCAACGGTGGAATTTATACGACTTGAGACTCGCTCGATATGGCATGATCATTACGAGTATTGAGGAGGATGCAAGGCCAGTTTAGGATGTTTACAGAGAATCTGTACTCTTAACTTGCTTGTGGAATATAAGCAGAGATATAATATTATATATTTTTTTATAATGTTTGGCATGTGTGCATAGATGTACACATACCCTTTTATATTCCGGTTGCTTGGCAGGGGTGATTTTATAATTCTAGCCCTTGTCAAAACTTACCATCTACATTAAGTCCCCTGCTTAGTGAGGAACAATAATGTTGCACAATAAGCACTAGATGGTAACAATATGCTTTCAATAATCATATATGCATAATTTAAATTTTAAGAGTCGAAGAAGATATACTTAGCTTCTTGGATATTGAGATATGCAACCCTTAGCACGAAACTTGGTTGGGATAGTAGGCGCCCTTGTTCCTGCTAGGAATACCAATTTCCACGGACAAGAGGGACCAAAATTTGCCGCCGAAAGAAGGAAAGCTAGTTGATGCCACTTTTTTTTTTTAGGTTTCCCAGTTGGACAAGGACTCTTCATGTTGGCGCCTATATATATGCCTCTCCTCTTACTTTTTTTATTTACGTCACTTCCTCTTTTCTTTCTTCTTATTTTTGCTAGTAGAAGGTGTGACAATAACTGATCTTGTTATTCAAGGTTGCGGCATCAGCAAGTGTGGGAACTTGATCTTGAGTAAGTGCTATGGCCGATCAAACCAAAAAGGTAAGCGTCTTCTCATTTCTCTATTTTTTTTAACGCCATTATAGTTTTTTTTTTTTGATGTTCCAACTGGAACCATATATTTTTAAAGGCATCAATCTTTAAGCAAACTAGGGTTTCAATTCTGTATTTGATATAAAAAGAACTTGAATGCATTGCAGATGACTAGTGAACATGATAATGATGTTAGCACCTTTTCTTGTCAGAATAGAAAAGAAGTTTCTGATACTGTATTTCTTATGACCGTACCTCATACCCGTGATAGATTTGAAGAATATATTTCTGAAGAGCTTGTTGTACCTCCTGGTTTTATCGACAACTTTATCCCCAAATCTGAGAAGTATGATGTTCCTTAGAGTGTTGTTCCTGAGGCCGTTCCAAGACTTTGTTTGCAGAGAGGGAATTATGTATCTTCTTATGCCAAGTTCAAGACACACCAAGTCCCCATAAAAAAGTGGGTAAGATGGTTTAGGGAAATGTTGAGTGACCCTTCAGTGGTTAAGGTTCTGAGAGATGCCGGAATGCTTCATGCAGTAAGAATGTATGATCATCCGCAGGTCTTCAAGGATGTTGAAGGTCTTTTAACCTTTACTTCACGTTGGTCTGAACCAACTCATTCTTCTATATGCGCCTGGGGCGAACTAACATTTACTCTAGAGGATGTAGTTAGTTTGTTGCATCTTCTGATTTCTGGGTCTCTTCCTGTCGAAAATTCTGCTGAAGAAAAGCGAATGATCACGACTTTGGAGAGAAAGAAGGTTATCCAGTGCAAGAACGTTATATCCTTGATATTCATTCAGAAGGTTATCCAGTGCAAGCATACAACATCAATCGTGCGGCTCATCAGATGAGTTTTAACCAAGAAGTTCCTCATAGTCATAGTGCAGCCCGTCTAGTAGAGAATTGAAGCAGAAATTTGGATGTCTGTCTTGTTGAGGGAATAAGAATTCCTTACTTCTGTAGAGATAGAATTACTCGGGTATCAACCATGTATGCGCACTTCTGGAATAACGAGAGTAGACGCTTCGGAGAATTCCTCTCAGGATCTCCGATGATGAATAACGCCCCTTCCAAAAGGGACAAGGCTCGAAGTCCCAACTTGCAGAGTTCATATAGAACCAAGCGGAAGCTAATTATTGATGCGGATCAGGAGGTAACGGTATTTTATCTGACTTCTTACTTCTAGAAACGTGACTATTATGATTCACATCTTTCCTTCTTCCTGATAGGTCCACACTGTTCGCTCTTGACTAGATGATGCTTCTTTTGATGCTAATGGTCCCCAGCCTGGAAGACGAGGACCAATGATGATTTTTCCTGAAATTAAGATTGGTCCTCGCAAGAATGTAATGTCATCCTTTATACTTGTGAATTTTCAAATCATAATATATTTTCTCGTCTTGGTATAGCATGTGAGCACAAATGTTTGCATTGACTCTGGTGACGCTTCTGAGGCTTCGGGAGACACCATAAGCATGGAAGAATGGCATGAGTCTGGGAAGTAGGAGCTTGAAGAAACATCTCGTACCGAAGAAATCCGTGAAGATCCTGAATCCGATACTATTGATGATGAAGAAGGCAACAAAGATGAAATGGTGCTGGACTCTTCCGCTAACTTTGATCCTCCTCAAGTAAGTTTTACCCTCCTTGTGATAATAAAGAAACATGTATACTATTTGAATTTCTCATATAAGTATGACTATGCTTGAATTTTGTAAAGCATTCATAAATTTTCGTCGTCAGAAAATTTCAGAAGTATATTGCATGGGAAAAACGCCGTACAATCTTCATACAACCTCTTTTTTGGATGATTGAACCCTTTATAATTATAAGAAAACAATTTCCTACAACCTGTAAGGAATAAATCCAGGTTTTGAGCTTGTTTGGGGCATCAAAACGACCAAACAGTACAACCCAGGAAGTATCCATGAAAATCCTGACAGTTTTCAGACTCGACCCCGCTAGCCGTTTTT
This sequence comes from Papaver californicum, assembly GCA_023531435.1. Taxonomy (NCBI): domain Eukaryota; kingdom Viridiplantae; phylum Streptophyta; class Magnoliopsida; order Ranunculales; family Papaveraceae; genus Papaver; species Papaver californicum. The sequence goes on from JAJJMC010017017.1 coordinate 628,854, forward strand.
TCCATAACTCTTAGATTACTTGTCCTATTAATGAAAAATTTTAACATGTTGTATTAGAATCCAATAAGAAACTTTTGATATAAGAACCATGCTAATATTCATAACCAATTGTTGTCAGCTTCAGAGTTTCCGAGAGGTAGTGAAAATTGCTTCTAAGGCGTTTTTGTAAAACGGCTTGTGATTGTTCCAACTAATATTATCCATTGAATAACACTTTATAATGAACGTATATGATTTTTATGAGTATTTATCACAAGTTTTATGGTTCATGCTCAAGAATTTTGTGTTTGAGACGTCCTGACTCAATTTTCCCATATTCTCTCTACTTTTAGGGGGAGAATGATTAAAATCAGAAAGTTGAACTTGCTAGTAAAGGAACAAGAATTACCATTGATCCTGATGTATATAATACCCTCTCCATACTGAAAATCATGAACATACTTATGCTTGCATGCTTGTTGAGGGTAGTACTTCCATTGAGTATCCTGGTACGAGTATTGATGTTGACTTTGGTTCTAGTAGGACCCTTCCTGGGTACTTGCGTGTTGGGGAATTTGTTTTTCTATCCACTTATTCCGAGTTATATAAAAATATATGGAAGAAGTTTGGCCACTTCTTTCTAGAAAATTCCAGGAACTACAGGGTTTTAGAACGAGATGTGTCCAGCTTGTTGCCCATCATACAGGAGATGAACCAACTCTCTTAAAATGAAGTTTCTCATGCAGTTTTAGAGGAGTGGGAGGAGTCTGTAAGTAACACCGAGAAATCTAGTCTGAATTTCAATGTGGGTCCGCCATCGTCTGGGATCCATGCGAGAATACTTTGCTGAAGTAGGAGAACTTGCTAATCTGGAGGCGGTGACCAAGGCTAGAAAAGAGGTTGAAAGGCTTTCCCAGGAATTGGATCTTGCGATAGAGACTCTTGGAAGGATGAAGAAGGAATATTATTTAGGGAATGATCCATCTTTCAAGGATTTTTTTCTAGTTTTATGATTTTATGAAACACATTTATGGTTTTTGTTTTGGGATTTTGAGTAGGTAGGTTTTGACAAGTTATTTGTGGAGAGAGATAAACTCTTTTATTGTTTTTATTTAAATGGATAAAGATATTTAAACTGATTGATGAACTTGGAAACCTAACTATGAATGCAGAAATATTGCACTCATTCTAGAGGAAATATAAATATTGCATGAAAATATGAAGATATTTGAAGTAAACTAGTGAAGCATTCAAGCTTTGCCAGCTTTAAGCCATTTGCTATGAATCACTACTCCTTCTGGCTTGTCACGATTTGTAAGCTTGTAGTGACCACCTAATAAAGTCTCGATAATTGTGTAAGATTCTTCTTCGATAGTTAGAGGAACTGATGGGAGAAGCAGTGCCTTCTTAGTAATTTTCAGAACCGTGTTTCCAATTCGAAAAGGTCCAGACTTTGTCATCTCGTTTGAGAGGTGTTCTCTTTGGACGACCAAGGATTGTTGATGGTGTTCCTTCTTATCATCAGAAGCAACTTGACTCGCAAGTGAGTCATTAGTTTTCCCAATCTTAGCAAAAGCAATTTTCAACCATTTTATAAAATATTAAAATGAATCGGCTTCCCAGTCACATCTTTTATCCATGACGTAATTTTATTCTAAGCAAAGCTCCTGGGTTCGGACAGAACATGGGATCATTGATTGTAAAGGGGCTTGAGAAGTGGGACTTACTTGGTCGAGTTTGAGAGCCTGAGTTGGACCTTCAAGCCTTATGAGGAGTCCCTATCCACATTCCTTATCATTCGTATCAACCATATTCTTCAAGGGAGACTTGACTTGAGAGTGGGTTCCTTCTGTAAAGAATAGCGCTTTCCAGCTACAACATGATTCATGGCAGCAGAAACGTCTTCATGTTGTCCTTTCGAGAGATAGAGAAGCTCGCACATGCGTTCAATCAGAGATTGAACCGTCTAATTGGTTGACTTCTCAGAGAGAATGAAGTTTCTGACAGGAAGGGGATTTTTCGGACTCCTTCATCTTGTAATTGCAACTCTTCTGATTCCAACTTTTCTATAAAGATACACTTCATATTTTTACATTTACTGGTTGGGTGATTGACATCAATGATAATGACAGTATTTAAGATCCATCATCTGCTGACCTATGGAAAGCCATCACACAAGAGGTAACTGGAGAGTACCTTCGCCTATCCATGCTTCGATTAATCCGAGTACCTTTTCCATTGGAACTGGGAAGTCCGAGAACATTATATTTGGTTTAACATTTTATCCCTGTTACGGCGATAACTGTTGTTGCAAAGCTTTTGCTGTGTTCTGAGACAAAATCGATCTTCGAGTTGGTACTGATGTTGAGGTCATATGGGAAGGAAAATGCTTTGTCTGTGACTTTGGTTGAGATAGAGATTTTCTCTTGGGTCCCTCGTTATTGACAACACCAATTGATGGTTGAACGATGTATTATTTGTTGACTAGCCGTCCATTTCCACGTGTATCTCCAAGGTTTTCTTCTCTTGTCAGTCTGGTTCTCTGCAGGAGGGCATGAGCAGTTGTGGCTGATCGTTTCGCGACTTCATGTAACTCAGAAAAAGTCTGAAAAAGTAAATTTTCTAGAAGACCATGATAAATAGGGATCATACCATTAATGCAGATGTCTACTAGATGTTCTGTCACATTTGGATTGTGACAATCCAGTGCTTGAATTCTGAATCTCTTCACATATTCATTGGGGTGATCATTATTTCCATGGAACATTCTTCCCAGGTATGATAAGGTGATCTGCTCAGAACGAAAAAGTACTTCTTGTAGAAGGCATTAACCATGTCTTCCCAACCAGAGATGTTGTTGGGAGAAATGTTGTTATACCACGTGTAGGCCCTTCTGGTAAGGGACTTTGAAAATTCTTTGAGGCTTAGCACATATTATATTCATATCCTCGGAGGGATTCGTGAAATCGAGAGACGTGTTCACGAGCATTTCCAGTTCTGTCGTACAATGACAAAATTGGAGATGAGTAACCTCCCAACAGAGGGGATTCTTTGAATGTCAGGCGGGTAAGGAGGTTGGTGTTGATGGACCGAGGATGAGTCCTCCTTCCATGGTTTCGTAGGATCCTCTACAGATCTTCACAGATGACAAAATTGGGTTGATGGTACTTCTGCGATGGACGATAAGGAATAATATGGACTTTTTTGTCTTTTCAAGCCCCAGATGTTTCAACATCAGTGGCCGCTATAAAGGTGGTCCACGTCTGCTCCATCAGGCGATGACGTTGTTTTGGAGAGAGTTGTTCCGTCAAGGTTTTGAGGAAAAAAAGTACTTACTTCTGAGTAGTGGCCATGTCTACATGAGTTCTACCAAAAACTTCTTGTCTCTTCATCATATTGGTTATATTGAACGGAGTTTGAGGATTCTCGGTGTCTTCATCGATCTTGTCACCAAGAGGAGGCAGAGCTATAATATTAGTACGAGGAGGCTCAGTAGCAATATGGGTGTTTTCAAAATCACCACTGCATGTACTACCTGAACCGACTATAAGAGTTTTACCTGCTCCAGACCTAAGATACATCATCTTGAATAACTGAAAATTGGCTTTTGTAATTGAGAGGTTGATCTCCCATTATGGTCGCCAATTTTTTTAGGGTGAAAACAAATGTATGGTAAAATCGTACTTTCAAGTAGGTTCGAGAGATAAAAATCGAACAGGACAAGCCTAAACCAAGAATTGGCCGTTCACGTCCTGTTTCAATCACAGGGGTGGAGAAGATTAAGGTAGGTCTAATTAGGGGAGGGAAGCAAAGAAGGTTGAGAAATATCAATGTGATAAGCTGTGTGTGAAGGAGAAATGATTATCTCTGAGATGAATCACTATTTCTATATATTTAGTTTCTCTTGACTTATCTTCCTGTTCTTGAATGGATAAGAACTATCTAATTATAGGTCAAAAGAGACACACTGATTTCTCGTAAGTCGTGGAAGTTAGGGAGATGTGGAGAAGTAATGATTATGGAGATTGTAGTGGGGTGGTGTCCCAAAAGTAAGGAAGACCTGTCAGACCACTACTCCTCATCCTCTCAACCGCCCTGTAACCACCTATTACTTGTTACCTTCTTGTTTGTGGATGTGTTGCCACAACGCACGATTGCCGTAGACCGCCAGACCAATACCCCAATGAGAATTCCCCCATGTGTTGTATTTGATATCCCGTGGAAATAGTAGAGTCATAAGCCACTATTGTTTTGATTAAGTCAAGTCAAGTCAAACGACTTGCTAAGTCAGTGAGGCAAGTAGCATAACTCACTGGATTAATAATCAGACTGATTAGTGTCGAGTCTTGGAAGTTTAGTGGTCATGTACTTGCTTGGTAGTAACATGACACATTTAATGGTTAAGTGTTAGCTCAGAAGTGACTTAACATAAGTCTGAGAGGCATTGGACGCCAAATATTGCATAAGGTTTCTTAAGCAAGAAGACCTACTAGAATTCATATAAGATTTGATATTGGACCAATATTGGGAAGAAAAACGTATTTTTGAGGGAAGTAGCTAGCAAAGCTAATACTAACTACTTAGTGCAGATAATAATATGATAACTTTTTTAGCATAAAAGGATTATGTGCTAACGTCTCAGAAATAAGGCCAACATGCATAGCTTTTAGTAAATGTCAATTATGCTAGGGGATAGAAATCTAGTACCAAGGAGGTTTGAAGTCAGGACTTCAACTAGACCAAGTTCAATTAGCATTAAAGTGTTAGCGCTAATGCGCTTGTGGCTAAGTCGTTAAGTATGGACGCGTTAGCTAGAAACATGCTATCTAGGGACGCATCAGGCTGGATTGGACACGCTAGGCATGGCCGGGATATGCTAGACTGCTGGAATGCGCTAGTCATGCAGGGACGCATCAACGCTAGTGCTAGGGAGCGCTGAGGCCAAGACGCGCTAGAGCTAAGGGCGCTAAAGAGCTAGGACGTGCTGGCTAGCAGGGACGCGCTAGGTTAGCTGGGACGCGCTAGGCTAGATGAGACGCGCTAGGCTAGCTGGGATGCACTAGGCTAGTTGTCTTGGGAAAGTGTCGCTATGTATGCGCTAAGTCAAGGCCGCATCAGATGAGACGCGCCAAGCATGGGAAATTCCGGCCAAGGGGGTTTGCGCCTTTGGGGATAGGGTTAGGGTTAGCATTTTTAGTGCTAAGGTAGTAACGCGCTAGCTAAGGCATCATCAGACCAAGATGTGCTAGCTAAGATCATGTTAGGTTAGTTGGCGCTTCTCTGGTGCTAGGGTTAGCGCCAGAAAAGTTAGCGCTAATGTGGCTAATTGGTTTCAATGTGATGCTAAGTCAAATAGATAATGCTAATTTGGCGCTAATAGGAGAAAATGTTAGGGTTAGCCTAGCTCAGAGGTTAAATGCATCTTTTGAGTCATTGCTTCTTGATTGTGGCGCGTCCGAGAGGAGTGACACGTAATTTGTAGCTTATATTTAAGCAAAGTGCTAAAGTAGCATATTTGAGCAACATTCGTTGCGAATGAAGCGTTAAGCTAGAATGTATCTTGGGTTTAAGAATTAGCTATTCCCGAATTTGATAGATGTTGCTGAATCATCGATGTGCATTAGAGACAATTTCAAGGAATTCAGGCGTGGAATTTATACGACTTGAGACTTGCTCGATATGACATGAATATTATGAGTATTGAGAATGTTGCAAGGCCAGTTTAGGATGGTTAAAAGAGAATCTGTACTCTTAATTCACTTGTGAAATATAAACAGAGATATAATATTCTATATGTTATAGTGTTTGGCATGTGCACACAGATGTACACATAACCTTTTACATTCATGTTTCTTGGTAGGGGAAATTTTACAATTCTAGACCTTGTTGAAATTCACCATCTACACCCGTAAAGGTGAACCACTTCTCTGAAATATAAAAAACGACATTAGGTGCATCTGTAGTCTTTTTGGAAGCAATGAAGTGTGTCATCTTCGAATATTGATCAACAACTACCATCACAAAATCATTTCCCTTAGTTGTACGAGGTAATCCTAGAATAAAGGCCATACTCATATCCACCCAAGGAGCTTCAAGAATTGGCAAAGGAGTTTAAAGACCCGTATTCTGAATTGTGCCATTTGATCGTTGATAAACCATATACTTCGTTATATATTTATAAACATCGCGCTTAAGTGAAGGCCAATAATAACGTTCTTTCACAAGAGAAATGGTTTTGTCATGACCAAAATATCCACCAAGCCCACTACTATGTAACTCACGAATGAGATGAAGACGTAAAGAACCTTGGGGTATGCTAAGACGATTGCCCTTAAAAAGAAAACCATCTCGAAAGACAAAATCAGCTACACCATGATCCAAAGACCCATATTTTTCCCATATCAATTTAAAATCATCATTTGTAGCATAAATATCTTTGATATAGTCAAAGGCCAAACTTTCGGTATGAATAGTCACAAGAAGATGTGAACTTCTACTTAGAGCGTCTGCAACTTGATTTAACTTCCCACTCTTGTTCTTTACAAAAAAATTATATTGGTTAATGGTTGAAAACCAACTATCATGCATATGATTAACTTTTGCAGAAGTTTATAAGAGTTTTAAAGCCTGATTGCCGGTATTGACAACAAATTCACGATGAACCAAATAAGTATGCCATTGCGTGAGGGCTTCAACGAGATTAAGCAACTCTAAAACATAAGTATACCATTTGTGTATCTAAATTTTTCTTACTGAGGTGGGCAACGAGACGTCCTTCTTGTGATAATACTTCCCCAATACAGATTATAGATGCATCACAATCCACCTCAGAAGGTTTACAAAAGTATGGCATAACAAGAACTGGCGATGTACATAACTTATACTTAAGAGTATGAAAACTCTTATCAGCTTCTTCCATCCAGACGAACTTTTCCTTTTTTAAACAATCAGTAAGAGGTGCTGCAAGCACACTAAAGTTCTTAAGGAAACGCTTATAAAATGAAGCGAATCCGTGAAAACTTTGAACATCGTGAATGGAAGTAGGAATGGTCCATTCGTCTATGGCTTTTACTTTGGAAGGATATACATTTATCCCCTGTACGAAACCACATATCCTAAGAAAGTAACTTTTGTTGACATAAATGTGCACTTCTTCAAATTCACAAACAACTTGCTGTCAAACAACACTTTAAACACTTTAGAAAGATGGCCGAGATGTTCCTTTTTATCGTGACTAAAAATCAAAATATCGTCCAAATAAACAATAACAAATTGACTAAGGAAAGGTTGTAGCACCTGATTCATAAGTCGCATGAAGGTGCTCGGCGTATTAGACAATCCAAATGGCATTACAAGCCATTCATATAATCTTTCACGTTTTTTGAAAGTTATCTTCCATTCGTCTCCCTCTCGAATACAAATTTGGTGATAACCACTACGAAGATCAAGCTTCGTAAATATTGTTGAACAACAAGTAAGTCAAGCATATCATCAGTACGATAAAACGAGAATATGTAAGGAATAGTAATTCGGTTCAATGCTAGACAATCGATATTCATTCTCCAACCACCATCTTTCTTGCTAACCAAAAAAGCAGGAATAGTGCAAGGGTTGTTGCTAGGTCGAATCAAACCCCTAGTCAACAAATTAGTAACTCGACATTGTAAAATGCCTTGTTCTATTTAACTTAGCCGATAATGAGCTTGATTAGGAAGAGAATCTCCCGGTATGATATCAATACTATGCTGAAGGTCCCATAAATAAGGAAAAATAATTGGTAATTCATCCAGAAATAAGGAACTATATTGTGATAGTAGTAGTTGTACCTTATATGGGACGTCTACCATGGGTTTATTATCCTCGTGGGATCTTAAAGTATGAGATGTATGTAAACATCGAGCCATAGTGGCTACTAAAGCACTAGTTCTTCCATCACAAAGTTCCTTAACCACTTTAGGAGGCTTAGAAGGATACTAAATTTTCTTTTGTCCATCTTGATAAAAGGTGTATGTATTTTCAAAACAATTGTGCACAGCACAAACATCATATTGCCACGGTCTCCCAAGAAGAAGGTGTGTGGCTGTCACGTTAATTATGTCACACAAGACTGAATCTTCATACCCGGGAAAACAGAATTTAACGAGACATTGATGAGTAATATCTTGTGTTGACAAACTTTTAACCCAACCAACTGAATAAGGTTGGGGATATGGAGTAACCGGTAGCTCTAACTTCTTGACAACATGGGCAACAATATAATTATTTACACTACCACTATCCATAATTATATCACAAACCTTTCCTCTATTACACACTTAGATTTGAAAATACTATGCCTCTGTGAATAACAAGGTTGAGTAAGTAAAATAAGACGAATCGTACCAATAAAATTATCTCCATATGCTTCGTGTACTTCATGAGACTCGTCATTATCTCACTCATCATTAACCCATGCATCAACATCCTGTGATTCCTCATGAACTTGAGTTTCGTTAATAAAACCGTGAACTTACGCCATTCACTAGATGTATGTCCAGGTTGGTGACATTCATTGCACTTCTCCCCTTGAAACTTAAAATATGGGTTTTATGGCTTGGATTGGGATATGAATGGTTGTTGGTTTTTATTAGGAAAACGTATATTAGACGCACTGGTTTGACGACTGGGGACAAATTGTGCTTGTGTTTGTTGAATAGGTGAAGCTTTTAATGGGGTAGGCAGAATAGAAGAATTGTTTTGTGGAAGTGAAGAATGAGAATAGGTAAATTTTGGTGTTTGGTGATGTTGACAAGAGGTAGAGTAAGAAGTATCTTCTTGGTAAAAAGAATTGTTGAAAGTGACAGTGGGTTATCTTGGTAATAAGTAGAATATGGATTGGAGGATTTGTAATTACTTTGAAAACGGGTTTGGCGAATTGGTGGAGCCCTTGAAGAATGAAGAACACGACGTTCAACATTAATAACTTGTTGAATGCTTCAACCATTGTAAATACTGATTGAGTCATCCCTTGTTGAATCAATCTATTCAAACATTCAATGGATCTAGCAACTAGTTGTTCTGCAGATTCATGTAAGTGATTACGATATACTAAATTGTAGAAATCAGCTACATAATATTCTATTAATCGTGCTCCTTGTTGACAACTTTGAAGTTTCACAAAAAGTTGTTGCCTATAATCTTGAGGTAAAAACTTATCTCGAAGTAATTTTCTCATTTTTTCCCATGTATGATTTGGAGGTCTTTCATATTTAATTTGATCCTCACAAAGTTATTCCCACCAAGCAGTAGCTTCTCCTTTGAGTTTGTAGGAAACAAACTTCACTTTAGAATGGTCAGGCAGTTCCATGAATTGAAAAAAGCTCCGACGTTATAAATCCAGTAAAAAAAAATCTTTTATTTTGAAACTCCCATTGAAGGTTGGTATATCATCCAGCCTTCAACTTATATTCAGGTAAGGAACTTTAAGGACTTTGTCCAAGTTTAAGCCTCTTATCTTCCGCCCAAATCTTCTCCTGTTCATCTTCAAAAGTATCATCATCGTCACTGTCAAGCTGTAATACCGAAATCTTCTTTTAGGAATGACCAATAAAATTTTCATGTTGTATCTTCTTCTTCAAAGAAGGTAAAACTTCTGGTTGAATATCGTCATTGTGAACAAAAAAATACTTAGACGATGAATCATTCTTAGGAGTCTCCTCTTTTGAAATCTTGAGATGTTCCAAGATTTTAGCTAAATCTTTTCCCATCTCTGTCACTTCAAGTTTTATTTTATCATACTTTTTTGTCAAACTTCTCTGTTAAATCTATTGACAACTTAGTAATTTTGGTATGAATACCATCCATAAAAAATAAATATTTCAGAAAACAAAAGAAAGAACTTTTTTTTTTTGAGAAAAAGCTAGGGTTGCGGAAGAGAATTGCACAAGATTGAATTGTAGAAAAAAATCTAATAGTACTGTCTCTGGATACCAACTAATGGAGAACGATAAGGAAGAATACAATATGGAGATTGCAGAGATGTGAAAAGATGGAAAAGATACGAAAGAATTAACTTGAAATAATAGCAGAAGGAAATAAGAGAGAATTAATTTTGTATTCTTTACGCTTAGATGAAGGAATACTTCTCAAGATATCAACTGCCTTTATATAGGCTTAACTTACCGACTATGGAAAACTAAAAAGATAAATAACTATCCTAGAAAGGGAAACAAACTAAATATTGAGTTAACAGGCTTTAGGAAAGACTTAAAAACAAAAGGAAAGAAAAAGATGAAGATTACTCTTCATCGTTCGTAGGATGCACTGCATCAGTATTTGAAGCTATTAAAGACCAACCTTTTGATGGTAGAAATAGTTCCAGAACCCTTAAAAAATACCACACACCAAGCAATCTCCAATCTCCCCTCAGCCAAAATGTTTCTATTATATCCTATCTCTAAGATAAGATTTTTCCATATCTCAGAAGAAAAATGACATCGAAAAAACAAATGGTCTTCATCTTCCACACCATTCTGACACATAAACATGTATCAACCTCAACTACACCCCAAAGATTAAGCTTGGATCTAGTCTTTAACCTTCTGTGATAAGCAACCTAAGAAATGAAAGAATGCCTAAGAATATTACCTTTAAACCGAATAAGCTTAGTCCAGCTAACCCATGCTTAGAAGGAACAATAACTTCATAAGTATTATTCATAGAAAATTCCCCATACTTACTGGTTGTCCATATCAATTTATACCCCTCTTTACAATCAAACTTAATCTCCTCCAGCTGGCCTGAAAAGTTATCTCCAAGCATATTATTACTACCCTGCAAACTCCAATGACCTTCAGTGATAAAACTAGCCACTTTCTTATCTCCATCAGGATCAACAAGAGTCAAAAATTCAGCAGGACCCCAATCACATAATCTCCCCATAGGATGCCAAAAACCTTTACAAAAAGTTTGTATTAGCACCATTACCCAAAACTATCACTACAAGAAAAACGGGTTTGAGCGTCTAAAATCTTTGCAAGAGTTCGAAAATTTAGTCGCTTAAATAGTTTAAGCGTCTAAAATTGCAACTGCCAACATTTTTGGCGGCGATAAACATGTGTCCATTATTATTTAGCAACGAAAAAAATACACTTAATCGCTAGATCCTTTGTTCAAGTAATTTATAGCAACTAGAATAATGAACATGTAGCTATTCACTTTAAGGCACCGACTCGTAGCAACAACAAAATAAATTGGTTGCTCAAACCTCTCTCAGCAACTAAGTTTGAGCCACAACCAAGTATGTTCAATTGCTAGATCTATTTTTCAAGTAACTTATAACAGCTAAAAGTTGATCATGTAGCTATTCACTTTGAGGCACCGACTCGTAGCAACAACAAAATAAATTGGTTGCTCAAACCTCTCTCAGCAACTAAGTTTGAGCCACAACCAAATATGTTAAATTGCTAGATCCGTTTTACAAGTAACTTGTAGCATCTAAAAAAGTGATCGTGTAGCTATTCACTTTGAGGCACCGACTCGTAGCAACAAAAAAAAATATTGGTTGCTCAAACCTCTCTCAGCAACTAAGTTTAAGCCATGACCAAATATGTTTAGTTGCTAGATCCGTTTTTCAAGTAATTTATAGCATCTAAAAAAGTGAGCATGTAGCTATTCACTTTGAGGCACATACTCGTAGCAATAGAAAGTGAATTGGTTGCTCAAACCTTTATCAGCAACTAAGTTTAAACCACCACTCCAAGAGATTCTGATATTATACAATAAAAAAGATTAAACCCAAAACATCTTTATCAAACCCAAAACTTAAATTCAGAAAACAAAAAGAAATCCTATGACCTGGACATCTATCATTATCTTAATACTTCCCTCTCTCCTAACTACTCTTCTCATCTTCTCGAACATAAATACTTCCGCCCATTAACAGTCACCCTGAACCAAAATCTAAGACCTCAAATTTCAGCACCCGATCTTGAAATCGAAGTTGGCGATGATGATTTATAGTCGATTAATAAGAATTGGGTGTACATTCGATGGGAATCATGCAATTGAAGATGGTGAGGATGATTTAAACTCGATCAGTTCATGCAATCGATGCAATCGAAGATGATGAATATCTAATTAACCTAAATTCTCAACGATGCTGATGAAGGTGATGGGTTAGAGTTGATTCTGGTGACGAAAAAGTTTGTGGGTTTCTCTTCTTTGACGAGTTAAGTAATTCTGATTGTCTTTATCTTGATTTGATTATAGTTATGTTATATGAAAATGGGTTTTTCAAAAATTGATGAAAATAATTTATGATTTTGCTTTCGTCATTCTTAAATTTGTTTATTTTGCAAATTATCATGTTCTTGTTGGTGGTTGTTGTGGGTGTGGGTGGTTTTGGTTATTGGTGGTGGTGGTGGAGGAGGTGGCCCTGATCTGTGTTGGTGGTGGTGGTGGTGGTGGTGAGAGAGTGGTGCTGGTGGTGGGTGGTGGGTGGTCCTGAGTGGTGGTGGTGGTTGTTGATGATGGGTGTGGATGATATTGCTGGGTGCTGGTGGTGTTGTTATATGGCTAAGGCATGAGACATAATCCTCTTTGTTCAATTTTCTCCAATTGGAATGTTTTAATGGTGTGTTTTCCTGCTATTTTTGTTCTGCAAAATTGGAGCCTTAGAGTACCCTAGCGGGCATTGTTATTGCTTCACTGAAGTTCCGAGTAGAGAACATAGTGGCCTGGATTAGTTGATGTATCAGAAGAGCTAGTGATGATGAGGATGTATTTAACTAGGACACAATGAAAATATCTAGAATGTTGCTTTGTTTTTCATCGAAAGGAAGTTAACTAGGCTTCAACATTTGATTCTTTTGTTGACTGTCGGGGACCAGGTAGCGGTGTGTTTGATTATTTGAAGTGGAAGTGTTGCTTTACTGATTTGTAGTTTAAGTCGTATGCTTGTTTGCATTTCTTTTTAACTATTTTTAATGTTAGTGTAATACAATTTGTAGCCTTCAGGCATTTTGCGTATCGTCTTATTTTTCTTTCTTAGCCAATTGAATTGTGTCATTTCGTGACCATGATAATCTTCTAGTTAGAATTGATCAAGGTGACCTAGTTGAAATCCCAAGTTCATTAATAGATAGGATCTTATTCTTCCATCCCCGCTTAATTATATTGTATCAGGATAAAGGGAACCTTAAAGCCAGGGTTTGCAGAGAACTCGCCGAAGAGGTGCAGGATGTACAACAGAGGGGTGCTCCCTAGAAGACGTCAGTAGGAAGTGGTGGTAATGTTTGTGTCAGCTGGAAGTTTGGTGGAATGCTCTTGTTGGTAACCTTTGCTTTGTTTATTTTCAGTTAATTTATCATCGTCACCTTGATTTCTTAAATGTGACCTCTGATTGGAAAGTTAAGGTCCATTTGTGAAACTGAGAACAAGCAAAGAAAAACACTGATCTTTGTAAACGTTTTAGATCTGAAGACTAAACTCGTGTTTACGGAGGCTTAACCTTCTGCTGCGCTGATATATGATATATATATCACTAAATCAAATGGTTTATCAATTACAGTGATTTTTTTCTTCTCTTTCCTCTCTCTTTTTAGCCATCAATTGAAGCATTAGTTTACCTCATATTGATACTGTGGTACACGATTATAACTTTAGATTTCAATTCCTGATTGTAAATATTTAGGCATGTACCCAAATATATCGATATGAGATGCTTCTAGCAAGTAGGGACGCACTCGTATTTTAGAAGAGTGTTGTTAGTTTGCTAGTTGAGTTTTTCTTCGGTCGAGTGAGTATTAATTTTTGATACCCAACAGGTATTATCCTTACAATTATGGACCATTCGCCTCTGACTTCAAAGGTCTTGGGAGCACTTTCATTAACTTCCAGATGGGTGCTCCTTTTAAACCCTTCGATCAATTGATGGATGTTCTCCCTCCGAGAAGGTAAATCACTAATGTATGGTTGTCTGTGAGGCACTTTGATTTAATAAATAAAAAGTCTTTTTCACAACTAACTTGAAGTTTACCTCTATATAGTGTAAGTGCACTTCCTGAACCATATTGGAGTCTGATGACTTCGGAAGAATCCAGTCTGGTCGACTTCTACCCAGAGGATAAGGAACTGGTTTTATGGTTTTGATTGAATGCTTATGACAATTTAATTAACGTCGTAACATTTCATGATCAGATTTCGAGGTCAACACTGATGGGAAGCGATACTTGTGGCAGGTTGCTACTAGACCCTTTAACTGTCATTACCAATCCAATTTTCTATCCTAGTAAGTCTATATAACTATATGGTTGACTGATATTGAAGGGAGCTGCCAAACTTCCTTTCATAAATGAAGACTGCTCCTAGAAATCAAGAAAGTAGAGAAGGAACTAAAGGTAATACATAATGATTGAATGGCTTTTCCTGTTAAGTTGATTTATATTATCTTATGCTTGGTTGTGGCTGTCCTTACAATATCTAAGGAAAAAGAGTCGAAGAGGAATTATGAGACAGCGGATATGATGTTCATAAGCCGATTTCACGGTTTGGTTCCAAACATTTTGTTGTGTAAAAACGCATTTACTAAAGTTCCAATCGACGCCCAAGTGAGGTAATTAATTAAAAGTAAATGACGCTGGATTAAGGAAATACTCAAGTTTCTATTGTACTTCATTCTTGTATAGAACATGACTACTCTTTGCTGTTTGGATGCTCACATATTGCCTAAATTACTTTCTGTCTCTCACAGTGCTGGGTTAAACGGTTATGTTCTTGAATGTAGTGAGGAATTGGTGACTTCCTTGATGAGGAGGATGGCGTAATGTAAGCTCTGTAGATGCACCTTAATAAACTTTTTAAGCTCTGTAGATGCACCTTAATAAACTTCTTGAGAAAGTTGAACTTCCCGAAAAGGTGATTAAATTCTGGCTGTAAATATAGAGATGATTTCACCGAAGAAAAATTGTTCACAGAGATTGATACGGTACTGGTCTACTTTGTACTTGAGTTTTGTATTATTTCGGCGGCCCGACTTATCTTCCTCCTTTCCCCCAACTTAATTTTATGTGAAGGGGTACCTACTGATGTTTTAGTTTTAATTTCAATTGTCTTGCTGGTCATTTTCTTTTGACAGATCTTTTGTTGGGGACCATGAAAAGGACTGCATCTCAAAGTAACATTGAAGGGAGAATTGTCAATGTTTCTTCTGAAGCTCACAAATTTGCATACAAAGAAGGGATTCGCTTTGATAAACTCAATGATGAATTAGGGTTCGTAGTTTGATAATAAAGAGATTTTGTTACACTCTCTTCCAACATGATAGTTTCACTTTTTCTTGAAATGATTGAGTTTATAATAGCTTGTATTAGTTTGCAGTGGATTTATGCCTTTTTACAACCGTTGGATTTATTTTGCAGTGCGCCAAAACTTGGCCATTCCCTTTAACACCGTTAGATAAAGTAATTTAGATGAATTCGACTAAAATTGAAGACAATAAGTCAAATTGGAGAAATTAGACAGACGCAAATCCATATTGGGCAAATGTGAGTTAAAACTGTAGTGAAATTGAAGAAAATAGAAAAAACAACTCTTTTGAATTGAGACGATTGCGTCAAATTGAAGCCAAATATACGTAAATCAAAGTTGAATTGTAGGGAGATCAGGGGAAAGTGGAGAAATTAAAAATTCAGTCCTTTTGAATTGAGACGATTTCATTGAATTGGGAGGCAATTCTCCATCACTGTTGGATAAGGTAGTGATCCGTGTGCTTTTTTGTATTTTGCAAATACAGTCGGTTAAAATGATGCATAACTGAAAAAAACCGATGAAATCCGATTGAATCTGAGTGAGGCGAGCAAGATTGATGGATAACAAACAAAACTAAGTGAAGCGGATGGGATAAAAAATAAAATTTAGTGAGGTAGATGGTAGAAACTGATAATATATTTAGGTTATCATACAGATTATGATTCATAATAGAATGATTTAGAATTTAAGTGACCTAAATTTATTACTCAGTTTCTCTCGGATTCCATCGGTTTCTCACGCTATCCATTATTTTGACCAAGTGTCTATCGATCTTGGTCAATTTCGGTCGGCCTCACTCAATTTCTCTCGGATTCCATCGATTTCATTACTAGATTTAGAGTTCTGGTATGGATATTCGGACTTATCAGATCGAATAAGGCATATGTTGGTTCCACACAACTAGATATTGACCTCCAGTATACATTCTGATCAAACGGATATGGAACAAAGTGGATTTTACGGTTCATTGCTAGATTTAGGGTTCATATATAGATATTTCGACTAATCATAGATAGGACGAGACATATTATGGTCCACATTGCTAGATATTGACCTCTGGTATACATTCTGATCAACCAGATATGGAACTGTAGTTACCTAGAATCGGTGAGAGGTTAAAGGTGAGATTCAGAATAAGTCAGAATCTTCAACGGAACTCCAAATATACCACTTCTTGTCATATTCTGCTTAAAAACTTTTTTAGTCAGAGTCCTCATCAGAACTCTAAAGATACCACGTTTTATTATCCTAAATGATAAAACGAAATTCGTCTAAACCTACGGATGTTCGTCATATTATCCTAAATGAAATCTTCGTCTAAGTCGAAATCTTCACCGGAACTTTAAACCTACCAATGCTCGTCATAATATCCTTAATGACCACTTACTTTAAGTCGGAATCTCCATCGGAACCCTAAACCCATTGATGTTCGTCATATTATCCTTAATAACCTCTTCCCCTGAGTCGGAATCTTCACCGGTACCCTAAACCCATCGATGTTCGTCATATTATCCTTAATAACCTCTTCCCCTAAGTCGGAATCTTCACCGGTACCCTAAACCCATCGATGTCCGTCATATTATCCTTAATAACCTCTTCCCGTAAGTCGGAATCTTCACCGGTACCCTAAACCCATCGATGTCCGTCATATTATCCTTAATAACTTCTTCCCCTAAGTCGGAATCTTCACCGGTACCCTAAACCTACCGATGTTTTACTACACATACTACTCACACACTTGTCTCAATCCTTATGAAAATTCAAAACCGAATCTGGACCATCCAAAAATTTCCATGATCCGTATGAGGTGCCTTATCCACCGTTTAAATTTTCGTTGAAACACAAAGAGAACCACATATTTAACTCACACACTTGACTCAATCCATATGAGATTCCAACACCGAATCTGGACCATCTAAAACTTTCCATGATCCGTATGATTTGGCTTATCCACCGTTCAAATTTTCTTTTCAAAACCCTAAACTTTTTTTCCTATCATTTTCGTTCCTTTGTCTTTCTCTCTCTTTGTCTGTTCCGCTCTCTTCCAGAGCAGCCGTCTGTAAAAGAAAAACTAGGGTTTCACCATCGATCACCACTAAATCTTGAAGCATCATTCAAATCTTTGATACACTGTGCAACATCAACTTCATAGTGTTCCTTCAGTACGTCACAAGTATGTTCTCTGCTTTTTTTTTTTTCATCTGAAAACCCAGAAATCAACTCGCACAAAAAGACTAATCCAAACCTCCATCTCAAAAATAATACCTATGTATCAGATCCAGAAACAAACCCCTCTTTTGTAACCCTAGTCCCTAGATCTAGTTGATTTGCTCCTGAAATAAAAAACAAACCTAAATCTCATATGCGATACAATTGAAGACTCCAAAAAGAAGATATCATCAGGTATAAATCCTATTCTTGTTACCTGATTTCCGCCATTTTTGCTTGATTTTGAGAATATTTTGTGAAAAGTATCTTTTAATTTGTAAGATAACATTTCTGTAAAATTATGAGATTTTTGTTTTTGTTTACAGTATTTGAAAGAGTTTTAAAGCATGGGTTTACTTTTGATTTTAGATCTATATGAACTAAAAAATTATTTTTGGTTTGGTTGATTTCTAGGGTTTGGTTTGGTTGATTTCAAAAAAATTAATTTCTGATGATCTAAAAAAAATCATTTTCAATCCCTGTTTTTGTATCATTTTTATTTTATTTTGTTAAGGTTTACATCGATTGTTTTGATTGTGATTTTTTTTCTGATTTTTGAAGCTAGGGTTACACGTATGAGAACTGAAATCATCATCAGAGTTACGTAAGTTAAAGGCTCCTCTGCCAGTGTGCCTGAAGTTGGACAACCAAGTTCATCTGAGAGAAATGGATCCTCACTTGATGATGGCAATCTACAAACTTTGAACAACAGTTTCAACAAAGTAAAAATGAGTGCCAAGAATTAGAAGCTTCAGAGAATTATGGGAATATAAAAGTTTGTTAACAGGTTGTTTGTGGTTCGTGGGAAGTTGTATGAGCTACTAATTAATTGCATTCCTCCCCTTCTTATTCTGAAGGTAAAACATAGTAGCTGTAGTTTTATATCTTAATTAACTGGAATAGCTGGTATGCAATATTTAATTAGGGTTTTGGATAAAGGTTGTATTATAAAATTTGGAAGTTTATATATTACTACTGTGAAGTGGAATCTCCAGCACCTTATAAGTTACTCTATTCCATAAAATTATCTGCGTGAATCCTGAGTAAAGTTATTGCTATCCACCAATTTCAATACTCAGTAGCTGGGTTGCATATAACTGGTGAAACTTTGCACTTCTTTAAAAAAGCATTAGGTTTATCTTCTTTTCAAGCATTGGTTGCAATTTATGTCTGTTCTTCGAATTTGTCCAGACTTTGCTGCTTTTGGAAAGGAAGACAGCAGAAGAAGTCAAACAAGAATTCACTATTGCTCAGGCCAAAAATGTAGAACTGATGAAAAAGTTTGAAGAAGCCGAGCGTAAAGCTAAGGAGCTTCAAGATTCTGTGCAGAGGTTTGGAACTGATAGAACATCTAGACACTGTATTTTTCCTATTGGAAGTATCGTATTTACATAGCACTTTGCTCTATTTAATCTTGCATTCTTTACTGCGACTTAGGTTTGAAGAGAAACTTTCAAATGTTGAGTCAGAGAATCAAGTACTTTGTCAGCAAGCATTGGCTATTTCACCAACTAGTAAATCTTTTGCTACCAGGCAAAAGGCAACAATCTTTCAGGTACACAAAACTAAAAACATTTGCAGTATAATAAACCTACTATCAAGACTTTCTTTGTCTCCTGTTAGATTATAACCCTTGCCCTGTCTGTGGATAACAATCATTATGGTGGGCCAATTGCTAGAAATTCGTTCCTTTATTCATTTAATGACCATTTGTGCGGTTATATATTTTAACAGAGGACTCCGGAGAATAGAAACGTTCTGCATGGAGAACCACGAACTCCAGTAAGTAAACAGTACTTTGTGATATTGCTACGCTGAGCTTAGTCATTGAAGCTGTATATAACCATTACTCTTAATTTTGGATAATTCCCAGGAGATGAGCCTTGTTGTATCTAATCCTCGAGAGCCTGAAACTGAGGAAAAGCCCCAGAAATCTCTTAATAAGAAGCAGCAGGTATGGAGCACTTATTATATTGATGTTTTCTTTTTGATATATTAGGTGCTCCTCACGGTATTTAATTTTCTTTCAATGACTTAATCGGTTGCCTTTGGGGTACAGGAGAACCAAGATTTGCTGATAAGATGTATTTCACTAGACCTCGGATTCTCTGGTGGTAAACCTATTGCTGCTTGTGTCATATACAAAAGTCTACTTCACTGGAGGTCATTTGAAGTGGAAACAACCACTGTCTTCGATCGTATTATTCAGACAATTGGCTCAGCAATTGAGGTATCCATATCTTATAGATATGTATGTTGAAAATGAATTGGTTCGAAAAACAATTCCTATTGACACTTGGATTATGTTTCAATCTTATGCACAGGTCCAGGATAATAATGATACTCTATCCTATTGGTTGTCTAATTCATCCAGTTGTAGTAATATGAATCTTGAAGTGTTTTATAGATTCGTTCAATGAGATTTAAAGAACCATGACGAATGCTTCAAAGTTGAAGTAGTTGTATCAGTGATGTAAATGAAATTGTATTTTTTTCCTGTAAAAATGATTGTAATTATTTTGACTAAATATGCTGTAAATTGAATTCATGAATAATAAAGATGATCAATTGTGATTTTAATTTGGTTCATAATTGTTTTTAATTTGATTTTGGTATTCATTTATAATTATATAATTTAATTAGTATTATATAATCTTAATTAGTGATTTTTAATTATAATTATAATTTGGGATTATTTAAATCAGAATTTTTTCTTAGTGAGCAAAAAAGATTAATAGCTTAAAAACTTAAGCGATCAAATTTTAGGCCAATTTAAAAACTCAAACACAAAAATTTGATAGTTTAAAAGCTTAAGCAATTAACTTTAAATCCAATCAAAATTAGAAATTATTTTTAGCGAGCAAAAATTTAAAAGCTTAAAACTTTAAACAATCAACTTGAGTAAAAACTTTGCTATCTCAAAAGCTTGAGCAACCAATTTCAGACCAATCAAAACCAGAAATCGCTTTTAGCGAGCAAAATAATTTGATCGCTTAAAACCTTAACCAAGCAAATTTAGGTCGAGTTGCTCCATGTATCTATCAACTAAGTATTTTACTTGCTTTAGAATGATTGGTATATCTGAAGCGATTGATATTTTACTTGCTATATTGGTTGGTCTAGATGTTAAGCGATCAACATTGTACTTGCTCCATGTTTGTTGCTCTAAATGTTAAGCAATGAGAAACGTACTCGCTTAAGGTTAGTTGGTTTATTACTAGAGCGATTGCATGGTCGCTCAAGGCTTTGACATACATGGCTTTGGGCAACCAACGTAGCGAGCGCCACTTTTATTCGCTATAACGGTTATAGCGACTTAAAAGGGGCTTTAAGCGACTTAAAACGACCAGTCGCTTAAACCCGTTTTTTTGTAGTGTATATATACGAATCCTTAGCAATCTCTCTCTATGATATAACAATCTCCTCCAACACCAAAAAGAATCTTGTGGAGTTCTCATACTCCAAAAATCCTTAATCATATTCTTTATAAGATTAATCTTCACCCACTGAGTCAGATGGTATCCTTCCCAGAGACTATGTCCCAAATGTGCCTAACATTAGCAGAAACATTAGTAAATTCCAAGCTCTTCACATTTAAACTACCAACTTTGTCACTTGAATAAATATGATCCCAACTAATAGGATTATGCTTCCTCCCCAAATCAGAGTCAACCCATAAGAATCTCTTCAAAATTATGTTTATCTCCTTAAAAAACCTATTGGGAAGAATAAAACAAAAAACCAGAAATAAACCATTCAACATATAACAGTCTTATTCAACCGCAATCTACTAGGATAAGAAAGAAACTTAGCTTTCCAAACTTGAGTCTCTTAGTAATTCCATCAATAATATGAAAACAATCTACAGAAGAGAGCCAATTAGAAATCATAGGTACCCCTAAGTACCTAACACGAAGATTACCTTCTCCACACCCCAAGCAATGAATAATTAAAGCATTTTCTTCCTCCTGAACCCCATAGCAAAACAAGGAAGTTTTCTGCACATTAACCTCCTAACTAGAACAAGAGCTAAATCTATCTATAAAAACCTTAAGAGCTGTTATAGCTTCAATAGTATCTTTAAAGAACACTATGACATCATCAACAAAACATAAGTGAGTCAGTCTTACACTTTTGTACGCATTTATGGTGAAGCCTATAGATACCCTGATCCACTTGATGCTGCAGAAGAGAACTAAACCCTTCTATCACCAAAACAAAGATATATGGAGAGATAGGACAACCTTTTCTAATTCATTTCTTAGCTAAAAAAAATCATATGGGCACCATTCACATAACAAAAAAAATAGCAGAAGAGATACACAAATAGATCAAATGAATAATTTTTTTTCAGAAATCCATACTTATGAAGAGCAACACAAATAACATTCCACCTAACAATATCTTAGGCCTCCCTAAGATCCATCTTTAGAGCACATCTAAGAGTACCAAAGGCCTATGATAGTTTCCAACCAACTCATTAACCACTAACACAATATCTTGAATCCTTCTACCGGAAATAAAGGCTGACTAATTTAAGATAATTAAATATCTAAGAAAGATTTTAATCTAATAGCCATAATCTTGGTAATGCATTTTTAAATAACATTAAAACAAGATACGGGTCTATAGTTTAATATAGAGGATGGATTCAGACTTAGCTACAAGAACAATGAAAGTACTACTGATTTCTTTAAGCACCCTTACTGAAAAAGTTAGTAATATTAGCAACAAAGTCATCACTAAATACAGACCAAGCAACCTTGAAGAAGTATCTAGAAAAATCATTTGGACCAGGGCTTTTAGACAATTGAATATTGGAAAAAGCATACACCGCTTCATTTCTAGAAACATGGAGAATCAGACTAGCATCAACATCAGAGGGTTCACCATATCAAAAAATAAATCTTGTATAATAAAATCAGTTATCAAACCATCTAACTGAAAGTTAAATGAAGACTCATAATAGTCCACACAATTAACAACTATAATTTTATCATCGTCAAGTCTATTACTTTCTCTGCTGGTCAAAGTTAAAATATTATTCCTAGATTTTCTGTCCTTAATAGTATTGCGAAAAATCTAGTTTCAGAATCACCTACTTTTATCCAATGAATTGGAAATAGATTCTTCATGTCTTACAAGCTTATCATAATTTCTCATATTTTTTTACCCAATCTAGCAGTAGTAACACAAAAAGGATTAACAAAGTAGATTGTAAATCCAATATATTCTTCTCAGCCTCACCAGTTTTTTCATGAATTCTTCTAAACTTGCTGTTCATCCACTAAATGAGATTAATCTGCATCTTCTCAAGTTTCGTCACAAGCTTTATCATGGCATTATCCCTCGTTAGATTACTCTAAATCTGTCTAACTATATCAAGGAATTCAGGATCATCAGCCATAAAGTTACTAAACCTAAATGAAGGAGGACCATGAGCTTGACCCTTAAAACAAGTCACCACACTTGCACTATGACCAGAACTGCAAGTAGATAAAAACTTAACAACAAAATTTTAAAATTGATCAATCCATTCAAAATCAATAAGCACTCTGTCTTCCCCTTCTTGTAGTTACACAAAGTATAAAAACAACCAATAAATATAAGATCAAAAATTTGAGTTGTTTGAGTACAACCCAACAATCAGAAAATTTAGACCTCTTACATCAACTCTAATCAACTTATATTTTACTTCTAAAATAGAGTCTCCCATAAGCATCCAAGGAGTCTTATTATAAACAACAAAAACATTAATAGTTTCACTAAGAGTCCTTCTAACAATAATATCATTATCACCATGCACAACAATAACCTTAAGTTTTTTATTCTGCCCGTATCAAATATCAATGAAAAGATCTTGTGAAAACGAATGAATAACATTAACCTTCAAAACCTCAGGATCCCAACCATCCTGATTCTACTAGACCTATTATTAACATAATTAATTATTATAAACTGCCAAGTTGGAATATTTTTCTTCTAATTCTACTACTTTTAATCTCAACCACATGAGTCTCAATCAATCCAACGAGAGACAAAACATTATTCTCAATAAAACTATTTGTAGCAACTTGTTTTAAAGGATCATTAAAACCACTTAAATTTCAACAACCAACTTTAAACATCATCATGAAAACGAGGTTTTTTGATACCTCTAACAAACTTTGTACCATCTGAAACCTTCAAAACCACTTTGGACTCACCAATTAAGACCATTAGTCTTTTGAATAAAATGAGACTTAGCAAGGAGTCATGCAAGGAGATCCCTTGTATCCGTTATTGTACCTATTGATGGTGGAAATTTTATCAAAGTGTCTGAAGGATGATATGGTTATAGGAAGAATTCATGGTTTTCAAGTGGCTGAGGGAGGGACTATGATTTCTCACTTATAGTTCGTGGATGATACAATTATCTTTCTTAATGCTTTTAAAGAAGAAGTGAGAAGACTTCATGCATGTATTGCTTTTAGTTTTTAAAATTCTTCTTGGGATGAAACTTAATCTAATAAAAGCTTAATTACTAGTATCGGGGCTGATGACAATGTTGATGAGCTGGCATTGGATTTGGGTTGTAAGATTTTTAAGCTTCCAATAACTTATTTGGATCTCCCTATCATATCCACTTTCAGAAATGCTGGGGTTTGGAATGACGTGATTAGAGGTTGGAAATGAATCTAACTCCATGGAAGCGCAAATTTTTGCCAAAAGCGATTAGAGTTACGCATATAAGATATTCTCTTAAAAGTATTTATATCCATTAAATATCTTTTATTCAACTTCCAGCGGTGCTGGAGGTTAAAATTAATCGTATTCTTAAAAGGTTCTTGTAGGGTACAAAAAGTAACAAACTAATAATATGTTGGGTTTCATGGTTGAAAATATATAGGCCTAAGGAGAATGGTGGACTAGGGACCTGAAACTTGAGACTGGTTAACAAAACATTAGTGGCTAAGTGGATTTGACATTTCTATATGGAAAAGGAAGCACTGTGGAGACGGATAATTGATGACAAAACCAAGTCAGGTCCTAAGGGATTATAAGACTCATAAGAACTTTCAAAGACTGTTTCACATGCATTAAGGTTCATAATGGCGCGGACGTCCGATTCTAGCTCGACTGGTGGTTGCACTGAAGATGTTTGAAAGAAAAATACCGTAGGTTGTATAAGATATTAAACATTAAAAAAAGGCAACAGTAGGTGATTGTGGTTGAATAATGTGTGGCGGATGTCGATCACAAGCCCTTTGATTCCTTGAGAATCTATTGATCTACTGGAACTAAGATATGATTATAATAATATGAATTTGAATCATGAAGAGAATTGGACTGCTTGGAGGGAAATAACTTTAGTTCAGGGAATTTGTATAGCCAGTAGGAGAAATAACCATCTCTATCTACCCCTGAAATGCGGGGTTTCAGCCAATCTTCATTGAAAAAGATCGACCAAAGCTAACTCCCACGAAAGTATGGCGCCGGAAATCAGGTTTTTCAATCGGAGAAGAAGAAGACAATAGAACGCGTGGCAAAGACGTATTGGAAGACAACACTCGATTAGTTGGCAGCGGGTCAAAGGGTGAAGTACTGTCCAACATGCCCAATTTCAATGCGTCACCTGGTATAGAGGTACAACAGTGCTTTATTTGAAATCCTGTTTTGGATTTAGCCCAATGAAATTTTCAAGAGCAAATTATTATGGGTCATTCGGATGGACCTGGGTTTGTTTTGTTGGGAAAGAAGGATAATGCTCCTGGTCTATCTTTAGTGGGTTTGGAGGGCTCCACTCCACCAGGCCTGGCCGCTTCTGATTCACTAGGCCTGGTCGTTGTTGATTCACTAGCCCGGGCCACGGTTCCAGGCCTGGCAGTCCCTAATTCTATTTCACCTATTCTTTCTACTCAACCCTCAAAAATCAAAAAACTCCTGATACCAATTCATTTTTCTACCATTCCTCAACACTCCCTCCAAATTTCAAAACCCCTGATACCAAATTTCACTCAAGATACTTCCTCTTTTTCTATTGGAAGTCATATTTCCAATTCGGCCTCAATGGACAACTCCTCGTTGAGGAGCCTAAAGAAAAAGCTAAAATCTAAATTTTCCAAGAAAGCCCACTCTAGCCAAGATTTGTCTATCTCTTCTAATTCCGAGGTCTCAAGCAAAAGATTAAAGAGAGTCATGGGGAGTGCCTCCAATTCCGGGCAAGCAACCGATATTCCTCGACACACTCTAGATGACACTTTGGAGTTGGCAAATGGAATTCACGAGAAACTCAAGCTTCTCTTCGTTAAACTCAAAAAACCCGGTAGCTATTCGGGGATTAAATTCTCTAACAAAGAAATTGATTTTGTATCAAAGTCCATTCTTTCACACGCGCATGCTTTTAAAGATGATTTGGACATAGGGGATAGCGCCTCAAACTAGCGCTTGTGGTATTGATTTCTTTTTCTTTTTGTTTGTAGGATATTTCTTTTTAGTTTTTGATGTTTAAGATCATTTCTTGGAATATTAACGGCCTTGGAGCCCTGGACAAGCGCTCCAAATTAAAAATTCTTGTGAAAAGATGGAAGCCTTCAATTCTCATGATTCAAAAGACGAAGCTTAGTGTTTGTACGGATGTTATTGTGCGGCAATGTTGGGGGCCATCTCCGTGTAATTGGATGGCAATTCCCTCTCTTGGAAGATCGGGAGGAATTTTGTTGGTATGGAACCCGGATATGATTGAAGTAGAAAACTCTGTTGAAGGCACTTTTTCCTTAAGTATTCAATGTCGGAGCTTAGAAAATAATTCTCGATGGGTGCTAGTCGGTGTTTATGGACCTTGCAATGCGAGAGAAAAGAAAAGCTTCCGTTTGGAGCTAGCTACTCTTCATGGTTATTGGATTGGGTTGCCTATATGCTTTGGTGGTGACTTCAACGAGATTAGATTCATGGAGGAGCGAAGAGGTTGTAGTAGAGTTTCAAATTCAATGAGGCTCTTCAACGATCTTTGTATCGATCTTGATCTTGTGGAACTTCCCTTATCCAGCTCAAAGTACACTGGGGGTAGACCGCCCAATAAAAAAAGCAAGTTAGATCGTTTTCTATTCTCTTCGGATTGGGAGGATCTTTTTCCAAATCTTGCTCTCAAGAGACTCGCAAGACCTTTTTCAGATCACTACCCTATCGAGCTATGTTCGTTGGACTCGGATTTGGGTGCTCGCCCTTTCCGGTTTCAATTAGCTTGGCTTGAGGGAACTAATCTCATTTCTTTAATGAAGGATTGGTGGGAATCATTCTCTTTTGTAGGTTCGGCCGGCGATTGCTTTGCAAAGAAACTTAACGCTCTTAAGGAAAAGTTGCGAGTATGGAATAAAGAAGTGTTTGGGTGTATCGATAGGGCCTTAGACACGGCTCTTACCAAGTTACAAGAATTAGAGGATCTTGAGGATAGTATGGGTCTTTCCGTAGAAGAAGAGGACTTGCTTGTGACGGCAAAAGTGAATTTCGATGTGGCTCATCATCGGCAAAGCATTATGTTGAGACAAAAATCTAGAATTAGATATCTTAGAGACGGGGATCGAAACAACATCAACAACCTTAAAATTAATGGGACTTGGACCGGAAATAAAGAAGCAATTAAATTGGGAATCGCAAATCACTTTGAAGCGGCTTTCAAGGAAACCTCAAACAATCGCCCGAGGATCAAAAATATGAGCCTAAAGCGCATCGATGCGAATGCTTGTATCTGTTTGGAGAGAGCCTTTAATGAAGAGAAAATGGAGAATGCCATTAAAGGGTTGGGAAGTGACCGTGCTCCGGGGCCGGATGGCTACCCCATGAAGTTCTTCATTGTTTGTTGGGAATTCCTCAAAAAAGATTTGATGAAGATTTTCAAGGAATTCCATAGCCACAATGTTCTCCATTCTTCTTTAAAAAACAACTTTATTGCTCTCATTCCCAAGAAGCCGGGTGTGGAAGAAGTAAAAGATTCCGACCAATTAGTCTCATTGGGAGTGTGTACAAGATTGTTTCAAAGGTCTTAGCGGAGCGTTTAAAGGTTTTTCTTCATTCTCTAATATCTCCTTCTCAATCTAGTTTTATTAAGGGAAAGACAAATTCTTGATGGAGTGTTAATTGCAAACGAATGCGTTGATTCTAGACTTAGAAAAAACTCTCCGGGGTTGGTTTGCAAGCTTGATTTTGAGAAGGCTTTTTGATAATGTAAATTGGAAATTCTTAAATGAAGTCCTCTTCAAAATGGGGTTTGGAAGCGTTTGGAGAGCTTGGATTAGAAATTGTTTAACCTTCTCAAAGTTCTCGGTTCTCGTGAATGGTTCTCCTTACGACTATTTTGGTAGCGAAAAGGGTTTGCGGAAAGGAGACCCACTCTCTCCATTTCTCTTCACAATTGTTGGCGAAATTTTAAGTTGTATGTTGAGCAAAGCACAAGAACTTGATCAAATCTCGGGATTTTCGGTTAAGGAGGGGTGAACAAAAATAAATCATTTTTAATTTGCCGATGATACTATTATCTTCCTAGAGGCCAAGGATGAACAAGTCGACGCCCTTCGTTATATTCTTCTTTGTTTTGAACTTACTTCGGGATTGAAAATTAACTTCTCCAAGAGTAGTTTATATGGAATTGCGGTTGAAGAGGGAGTCAAAAACTATGCAAACATGTTGGAGTGCAAATATGCAAACTTCCCTAGTATCTACCTTGGTCTTCCATTGGGGGATAAAGTAGGGTGCTCCCAAAGTGGGAAAAAAATCCTTGAAGCTTGTGCGAAAAGAATTACCTCTTGGAACGGAAAAACGATAGCAAGAGGAGGAAAGTTAACCCTCATTAAGAGTGTTCTAACGAGCTTACCTATTTATTATCTCTCTCTTTTTCTTGCCCCTTGTTCAATTACTAAGAAGCTAGATAAGGTTGTGAGGAATTTTTTGTGGGATGATGATGAAAATAATAAAAGAATTCACAATGTGGAATGGAATTTGGTGGCAAAACCGAAGATAAAAGGGGGCCTTGGCATAAGAAGAACTAAGCAAATGAACTCGGCTTTGCTTAAAAAATGGTGGTGGCGTTTTGGAGTAGAGAAAAATGCATTATGAAGGAAGATCATAGTGGAAAAATTCGGTGAAACTCACACCGGTTGGGAAACTCTCCAACTAAAGGGATGCAAAGGAGGTAGTCTTTGGTTTAATATATACAAAGAGCTTGATGATTTCAAAAAAGGGATTAGATACAAAGTTGGCGAAGGAAAGGAAACTAGATTTTGGGAAGACGTTTGGCTTGGAGAAGGGAGGTTATGCGACTTATTTCCAATGGCTTATGAAGCCTCAAGGACCAAGGACGTTGTGGTGGATAGTTTGTATGAAATGGTAGGCGATAGTATTCGGTGGAAGTTTATGTCTCGAAGAAGGTACTCTACTCCCATCTCTAGTGAAGTTTCAACCATTTCCAATCTTCTCACCTCTTTCCGTATTCAAGAAGATATTGAGGATAGCCGAATTTGGGTTGCAAATGTGCACGGCCACTATACGGTTAAAAAAGGTAATAGGAAAGAACAAGAGAAAAACGAACCAAATTACTCTTCCGAGATTGTTTGGAGCCGGGACTACCCTTGCAAAATCAACTTCTTTATTTGGATCCTCACTTATGATAGGATAATGACAAAGGATAAGCTTATAAGAAGGGGAATGGAAGTTTCTACTATTTGTTGCTTTTGTGAAGAAGACGACGAGACTAGCGCACACTTATTCTATGAGTGCTGGAGGATTCGACGGATATGTGAGTACTTTGTAGAAGGTGTAGGGGACGTTGGAATTATACTTCTAATATAACTCTAAATGTTAAGTCTTGGAATTATAATTGGGGAGACGAAAGACTCAATAGAATTTGGAGAAACGTCCCGGTCTCAATTTGGTGGTGCATATGGAAAGAACGAAACACAAGGCTCTTCCATAACAAAAAGAAACCATTGGGAAGCCTTATTAGAAACGTTAAGCGTTCTTTTGGGCCGAAGCTAATATAAGAATGTTAGGTCCAACGATAAATATGATAATAGCCTTATGGGATTCTATTTTTCGGCCCCCGTAGTCTTGGGTCTTTTTCTCTTTTCGGTTCTTTCTTTCTCCGGCTATTTTTGTATTCATTGGGTTGAGGTACCCCTCTTAAGTACCTTCTCTCTTTAATGAATTTCCTTTTGATTGATCAAAAAAAAGTTGGTCTTGGGGGCATATTGGGGATGGTGATGAGGCGGCTTTTGGCAAGCTAGTCTAGAATAAATAGATTCCTCCTAAGGTTTCCTTTATTAATTGGGCTATAATGCATAACTCCTTACCTTCTCGAGCAATGCTACAACATAGAAGTATCTCTATAGTCTCTAACTTATGTCTGCTTTGTTCAAAAGAGTTGGAGGAATGGAGCCATTTGATGTTGCATTGTGAGGTAGCTGCAAATGCATGGTACTATGACTTCTTTGGGTTTGAGTTGGGTAGTTCCTTGGGATGTAAAGTCACATTTGGAGGGGATGAATCTCATTAAGTTTCAAGGAAAACGCAAAAGTATTGGTTTTAAGGTGTTGTATGCATATATATAGGAATTTCGGAAAGACCGCGGTAATGAACGACTTCATAGGAGTAGAAATAAGAACATCGAGGAGTCAATACTTTTGGTAAAACATTGTCTTATTTATTGGTGTTTCGGTGAAGACACTTTTAACGGTTATTCAACATCGCAAATTTTATTAAACTGGGAATTGTAATGACGTTTTTGGGGCTCTCACTCTCACTTTGTTATAATTTTTTGTTTTTTGTTTCTTTAATCCTTGAATTATTTTTGTAAATATCTTTTTTTTTATATATAATCTTTTCGTTTAAAAAAAGAAACAAAAAATAGGCCCGGGTTCCTTCCAAGACATATACTGGAGATGGAGTTTAAGTCGATTGCATATAGTACACATTCACGACCAGTTCGGAAGAGTTTGGGAAGGGCACGCAAATTAATTGGCAAATTGCTAACTGAGGAGTTACATGGCTGCTCAAAACTCATGCATTTCAAGGCTGCCCCCCTTTGTCGTGAGCCAGCTACTTGCATGGTGAAGATGGATGTAGTACTATATTTTCCGCACAAAAATCCGAATGGGAAGTGTCATATGGCAACGAGCAAGGACACTTGATCATCACATAATTCCCACAGGAGCTATCAACGGATATTTCAAAAGTGAAGGTTCCGCGAAGTTTCTCTCTACCAATACCCCCTAACATTTAGTATTTTTGCCAGCACGGTGGGTCCAATCTCTGTCCTTGCCCCCACAGTCTCGACTATGACCACGACATTTGATAAGTAGATTTTTTTCTATGGCCATGATCAAATTGTTTTATTTTTCTTTAGAATTTACAAAACCCTGTTAAATCGTCCAAACTTCGTCAAGTGTTGATAATTATAACCTGAGTTCAAAAATTTTACCCTCTAATTTTAATCATAAGAGAAATAAAAGGAGAAATGGGTTATTATCGTGTAGCATGTACGGATTTAGTGATAAACTTATTTCTATTTAGGAGTTAAAGTTTTAAGTTTCTTATTATAATATAATGGTAAAATTATTAGATAATAATATCTAGTGATCTTAGCATAAAATTGCCGACACTAAATTCTTTATCGATTCTAAATAATAATAATAATAATAATATTTCTATTATAATTAATGGTTTAATTGGAATTTAGTGTGCATGGAATTATTATTCTTTACAGTGAATTACCGTGGAAACACCGAGCATCAGTGAAAGGAAAATAAACACTACAGTAAACTCGTCCTCTCTCTCTCATCAATCTAAGTTGTTATCGAGTATTAATGATCTGTTGATGATCATATCTTTGTAATCAGCCGGCTCTATATAATATGGTACTACATTTTTTAGTATTACTGACAAAGCTGAAACTGATTCTTGTAGGAACTAGCCATGGCTGCTCATCTTCATCAGTGGTATTATCATCGACTACTACTACTACTCGAGTCACTGGTACTCTTCCTTTGGTTTTCCTTTTCATTTTAAGGATCCCACTCATCAGAAATATGCGGAGGCAGTACTACACAGATATTTTTAATGCTTCGAGGTTCTTCATTTTTAGATTAAGTCGGATACTCTTACACGACGATGAACTAAATCAAGACAGTCCAAGATGGGTTAGAGCTCTTAGACTTGTTAGGGAGCGGACAGTCAACAATATTGCTCAACGAAGACAACCTTCTACTAGGCAATCTGATGAAGATAGCCTTCATTTTGTGTCAATACTTGCACTATAATTCTGCAAACATTTCTTTTTTCTCGCGTCAAAGAAGATTAAGTTTTTTGTATGTATTTGTTAAATAAAATGAATCAGGTTATGATGAAATCAAATAAATTAATATTTTAAGCATATCATATGTTTTAATGACATTCTAACTTGTTATGTTTTTGTCTCTATTTATAGGTTTTGCCCTTTTCCTGTTAATTATAAGTATTTGTTCTGATCATCATCGATCCTGTCATATTTCTCTTCGATCTATAGAGTTCTTCTTTTAGTAACATATAGCAGTATGATCAATCATAATAATATAATAAATAGCTGATGTGTAAAATAAAGGAAATGCCTTGAACGGTGGACCAAGAATCCATGATGAGATCAGACGTTATGCACGCTGAAAAAACAACAACAATGAGCCCTTCCCTAATTCCTGATCATAGTCC
Source organism: Papaver californicum (assembly GCA_023531435.1). NCBI lineage: Eukaryota > Viridiplantae > Streptophyta > Magnoliopsida > Ranunculales > Papaveraceae > Papaver > Papaver californicum. The sequence goes on from JAJJMC010017017.1 coordinate 661,041, forward strand.
TTCTAATTTCTTTGCTACCTTTGCAGAACAAAACTAATAAGCGAGATCTAACACTATCCTAGATCAAAGTGAAAGACTACATGGAAGAGATACTCCTTCTACGTCGGAATATATATATCAAATATATTATTGATGTTGCTGGGTTAATCGACGTGGATCAGGATATCCTTTTAAGTGGAGTAATGGAAGAGAAGGTGGTCATCTTATAAGAAGTAGAATATTGATAGTCCTTGTGAATGTTCAGTGGATTAATATTTTTCACTGTAAAGTATTTCATCCCAATGCAGCAGGATCTGATCACATTCCGATCCTTCTAACTACTGACTGTAATCAGAGAGAGGGCCATAAACCTTGGAATTATTTCAAATGTTGGTTACAAGATAGTAGAAGCAAACAGCTAATCCAATATTCAGCTTGACAGTCTAGATTCTTAGGTTCGCCATCTTACAGGTTAAAGCTTAAATGGAGAAGCAAAAAAGTAGCTCTAGGTATGAAACAAAAGTCAATTAATTTATTGGTTACATCGGCAAGAGATTCAAAGGAATCCAAATACAAAGTTGATTATGCAAGGGGTGCGCGGAAACCTAATCAGCAATTAATTCAATCATTAAACGAGAATTTGGAGCACTGGTTACAACAGTCTGGAGATCAACACTTCATGAGTATGGATATAGGGATACAGATTAATTCCACGGAACTACTTCAAGAAGAAAGAACATGTGGAATCAATTCTATTAAGAATAAAAAAATGGTATTATGCAGGAGGAGTAAAAAGTTGTTGAAAAGACCCACATCGATCATTTCCATGGCATTAGCACTTGTAGTGTTAGTCCTATCGATCCTCAAAATTTACCAGCAGGAAAGAAGCACCAAAATTTCATGGCAAGGGAGAGATGGCTCTGTTGATGACGATAAAATCAAAACTCTTACACTTCGTGTAACACCAGGGGTTGTTTTTCCTAGCTATTTTGATGGCTACTCAAAATTAATATGGGGCGATTTTTTTAAACCCATCCCATAGATATGGCTATAGAAAAACCTAGTGGATGTAAAAATATTTAAATACACTTTCACTAATAAAAGTATAAAAACTTTTATCATTCTCACATTCTTCTCTAGCGATTCTCTCTGTTTTCCCTTCTTCTTCCTCTCAATTGTGGCTAAATCATTTCATCGTAAACCAATTCATCGTCATAATTACAATCAAAAGATGGCTCGAAAATAGCAAACAACCCGTCAGCTTGCTAATACTAACTGGCCGAATTTTGCCGAGAGAATAAAAAATAAAGAGATTGTTGAAGAACATAGTGAGGAGAGTGATACACACGAAGATGGTGATCTAGATACGGAGACTAATTTCGACAATCATCCTCTCCAGAACTATCTAATGGCTCAAATAAGGTAAGGGTTTACCATTATTTGTGTTTATTTTGCTTCAATTGAATGAAATTGTCAATAGAATATCAATGGTTTTAGATTATATGTCATAATCGGTAGTTTCGTGTTTGTATTTAACTATCGATTATGCTAGTTTTCTTCCTTGCTCATGAACATCGACCATAATCGGTAGTTATATTTAGTCATAAACAACCGATTATATTCCTGGACCAAAATTTAGGCATAGTCGGTAGTTTCGTATAGGGTTAAACTACCGATTATGAAATTTAGTGAGGAACCTCAAAAACATCGACCATAATCGGTAGTTATATTTAGTCATTAACTACCGATTATATTCCTGGACCAAAATTTAGGCATAATAGGTAGTTGATCTTTTTATGTAACTGCCGATTGTAGTGTCTCTATATGCACAATCGGTAGATAATGTAGAGACCGAGCTACCGATTATGCGTAATCGGTAGTTACTTTGTTTAATTTACTACCGATTATGTAGTGATTAAACGATGTCTTCTTGGAAATAATTGTTCTTTATTTTGTTTTTTTAGGGAAAGGCGATCTAAGCAAGCCCAAGATACAATTTTTTCGGGGCCTCTACCAAGTGGTTATGAAAGGCTGGTACGTAATGTTATTTCCTTTTGATTTTAATATTACGGCTCAATATTTTAGATAATAATCGTTTGATTGTTACAGTATAAAAACAGAAAAAAAGATTTGTATTTTTCTCCAAGAAGCTAGCTGGGTGCATAAATGCGGGAGTGCCTTTATCAATTGAGCAGATGAGAGAGCATAAAGACCTCATTGACAATATTGATAATGAAGCCTATGCTAGCAAGTTTGGATAGAATAAGCCTAAGAGGCTAGCAGCAAAACACGATAAAAGATCTCGCGGTTCACCTAGGCTGATGCTCGTCGTCCTCGAAATTAGATTGTGGTTGTTTTGACAAAGAACATCATTTTGTTAGTTGATTTGTAACAAACTTGTTTACTAAATGGATATGTCTATGGTGTTTAACATTACTGGTGTTTAATGTTCTAACATTTGAATGGATTATGCATGTTCAGAATGTTGAAATTTTGAAAAAATTACGATTTTCAATTTGGGGCAACTTTCATAATCGTTAGTTTAAAAAATTCTTAGACTACCGATTATGCATGTTAAGAATGTTGGAATTTTGAAAAAATTTACGATTTCCAATTCGGGGCAACTTTCATAATCTGTAGTTTAAAAAAAATTTAGACTACCGATTATGCATGTTAAGAATGTTGGAATTTTAAAAATTTTTGCGATTTCCAATTTGGGGCAACTTTCATAATCGGTAGTTTAAAAAAAATTTAGAACGATTATGCATGTTAAGAATGTTGGAATTTTGAAATTTTTTGCGATTTCCAATTTGGGGCAACTTTTATAATCGGTAGTTTAAAAAAAAATTAGACTACCGATTATGCATGTTAAGAATGTTGGAATTTTGAAAATTTTAGCGATTTTCAATTTGGGGCAACTTTCATAATCGGTAGTTTAAAAAAAAAATAGACTACTGATTATGCATGTTAAGAATGTTGGAATTTTGAAAATTTTGGCGATTTCCAATTCGGGGCAACTTTCATAATCGGTAGTTTAGAAAAAATTTATACTACCGATAATGGTGGAATCGGTAGATATATTACTCCATTATCTACCGATTATGATACGTCCATGGAATTAAATGCATGCAAAAAATGATTTTTTTTTGTTAACGATCACAAAGCATTGCATTAATATTTGTCTATACATTTATGTTCAAAATATATATTCAAAATCAACTATTCACCATCAGAGTTCAAATCAATTGCGTCCTTTCCTGAGCTTGTTAAACGATCCCAACGCTTCATGTTAAACTCGTATTGCTTCAACCACTCCTTACAATGGTTAGTTGGGAAGTAATCCGACCACCTACTTAATGGAGGTAATGGAAAATCATCCGTTAAACTTAAACCGATAAAATGATTGCAATTAACCCATGCCATAATGATTCGTCTATCCTTGACCGACTCATCACACACCGTCCTTGTGGGTGTAAATGTGACACTCACTCCTAATGAAGGAGGACAGAAAAAATGTACCACGCAGTTCAATACATCCGCTAAAAGATACCCACATATCGGCATTACCATCCAATACCTGGATCCGATTGTCTCCAGTCCGTTTCAGCATTTTACACGAGTATATAACTCTTTGAACTCTTGTTCTCTGCCATGTCTATCTCCTTCTCTCATCATTTCAGTATAAAATTCTTTATCCTCCAATAATTGTGTGGCCATCTTATTTCTTAAATATTGCCATTGGTTGATATTCTCGGTAACCGCCTCACTAAAGTCCCCTATTTGTTTCGAAGCAACGTGGAAACCACAATTGCCATCCCCATCGATATCGTCGGTGAAAAAAAAAATGGTATAATGAGTAGAAGGAGTTGTTCCAAATACTCATCGTCTATAGGTTGGGTTTGAATTAGTTGAGAAGGAATCGTAGAGACCTTAGCTTTGACTTATCGTGAGCTTGGTCCACCTTGATCCTTCCTTGGACGATCCCTTTTCCTTAGAGACGGCAAATCTTCATACTCAGCTTCAGTATGTTCATGCCTAGAGAGGTCACGATGACTAGATAACCATTTCTTCAACTCTTTTCTTTGAATTGACCTCGGTTTTTCGGTATTCGTCCTACCCATCGCTTTTCCTTTCATTGGTTCCTGAACAACCTTTAGACATGGGTGAAGGGCTTCCTCTAAATAGTGCATCAATATTTGCTTTTGTGCCCCATTTGACGTAGAGTAATGTTCGAGTATTCGTGTAAATATTTCCGTCTCCACGAACGACGCACCATCAACCGCCGAGGTGCTTGGAGTGAAAGTTAATTGCTTCCAAAAGGGATGAATATCATTAATGTCAATCACTTCAATATACCTTTCAAGCATGTGACGACATGAGAGTCCAATACCTATCATCGTCTTGCAGTTGCAAACCGTAGTCTCATCATCATGATCTCTGTACAAATCCAATTGTTTTATCATGAAATTTATTGCGCACCAAGAAACTTTGTAAACTATACCCCTTAGAAGATTTTTATGTTTTAAATGTGCCAAAGGGAATCTATGCCTACTTTTTCCATTGAACCATAAATCTTAGTGACGTCACGATTGGTGAACTCATGGATTGCTTCTTTGACCGACACGACCCCATTTTGGCTACCGATTAGTATTTTCTTTAAATCGGCCATGGGACCCCTCTGCAATGCTTGTTGCCTCGTTCTTGAAGTTCCGATATTCATATGTCTATGCAAACACAAACTTATCCTTATGCGGTCCCAACCATTGTGTTTTGCAATACTTAACTGGTTTGGGATAATTCTTGCCCCATTCATCCTCAAAGTTCTCCAAGTTGTATTCATAAACTTCCTCCGTCATCGACCAAACTATCTTATCCCATGCTTTTAGAAATAAAGACCACTTTATTCCATCCTCGACCCACTTTTCATCGGCCAACCTTTTCTCTTCTTCTCGTTCTTCCACGGTTAGTTTACTAATACGTTCATCCTCTTCCTTCGACCTCTTGGTACCTTTGTTTCGTTTTTTAGCTTGGATATGATGTGTACAATTGGATTTGATGTTACACTGAATGTGCCACGTACAAAGCAAATTATGGGCTTCCGGAAACACTACCTTTATTGCATTCGTCAAGGATTGATCGTTATCCGTTAAAATAACCCTTGGAAAATGCTCGGAATTATAAATCGACCGTAATGTTTGCCACATCCAAATGAAACTCACATCGTTCTCAGCATCCATTAAACCCCAAGCCACCGTAAATGTGCATTTGTCCGAAGTGTGGAAAGTGATGTTCAACAGCGACATGTTGTACCTGTTTGTCTTGTAAGTAACATCTATCAACAAAATTTGATGAAAACATTGAGCCAATGGGATCATCTTCGGATGTTCCAAGAAAATACGAATCACCTTACCATCCCTTTCTTCTTTTCTCAACATGTAATTGTGTTTCTCGGCTAACCACTCTGATTGTTGCATAACCATTCGACCATCCCATTCCGTCCTTTTGATCGTTGCTAGCGCCGAATAAATTGTAGACAACGAAGACAATTTGTTGGGGTCGTTCGCCTTTATCTTAGATAGGATTGCACTCGCTTTCATTACGGTCCTCATAGACTTCACCGTCTCCATTTCCTTTGGTTTTAACTTGGCAACCATTACGTGCCCAACAAGACTTTCCGGATCTTCGTGGTTGTGACGACCATTGGAAACTCTAAAATTTTTTCATACTTTTCCTTTCTTACCTTCGGGATTATGGAAGATAATCTTGAATGGGCATCCAATCTTCTTTGAATTACCTCAGTATATCCTCTCCGTCTTCTTTACGTATTTATGATTCTTTCCCACGTGACTCTTTCGCTCGCCACCTCTCTTACAAATCATTTCAAATCGATCAACTTTCACGCAATTGTTCTGAACTACAATGCACATCTTCTCTTTTGCCTTGTTGGTAAGCCATTCCTTTCCCTCCGCCTTACTTCCAAATGTCTTAATGCGCATATAACAAAACAAATATCATAAGCCTAACCATGTAAGATACATTCTTAGAACAAGTTAAGAGTGGGTAGGTAGCGTACCAAATTATTTGCATAGTGTAGGGAAGTATCAGGACCCTCATATGAAACAGGATTAACCCATTCAATAATCTACGTAAAATAACAATGAGTTAGACAATGATAATCGGTAGTTAATTATGTGCACTTACTACCGATTATAAACAATCGGTAGATAATAATATCACCATGCTACCGATTATCAACAATCGGTAGATAATATGTTTCCTAAATTACCGATTATTGAAAGAAATTAAGTCAAGTTGTGTACACAAAAACAAGTAAAATCGGAGGTTTACTTTGTTACCACTACCGATTACAGTACAATCGGTAGATAACTATATGCCATATACTACCGATTATAAAGTTTGCAAAATAAAAAATTTGTAGGTTTGGAGAAATTCATTTTTGGGGCGACTAACATAATCGGTAGATAATATATATTCCTAAACTACCGATTGTAGAAAGAAATCAATTCAAGTTATGTACACAAAAACAAATATAATCGGAGGTTTAGTTTGTTACACCACTACCGATTACAATAAAATCGGTAGGTAACTATATGCCATATACTACCGATTATAAAGTTTGCAAAATAAAATTTTTGTAGGTTTGGAGAAATTCAGTTTTGGGGCGACTAACATAATCGGTAGATAATAAGTATTCCTAAACTACCGATTATGCAAACAGAAATTCAAAAAAAATTCAGTTTGGGGCGACTAACATAATCGGTAGATAATAAGTATTCCTAAGCTACCGATTATGCAAAAAGAAATTCAAAAAAAAATTATTTTGGGGATTTTGTATAATCGGTAGTAAGTAATCTTCATGAGACTACCGATTATGATAAATTTTGGTCCATGAAGTATAATCGGTAGTTTATGGTACTCCATTACCTACCGATTATGGGACGTCCATGGCATTAAATGCATGCAAAAATGATTTTTCTTTGTTGCCAATCACATACAAACGCATAAAAATTGGGTTTTTGAGCTTCTTAACACAATACATGATTGTTTGATGCATTATTATCTTCATTTTGATGTGATTCATCGTCTAGATTTTCTTCCACACCAAAATTTGGATCATCCAACGAATAACCCAATCGTCATCTCTAAACGTATTTGAACCTTCAATATTATGTTCTTCATGTTCAATCTCAACTTCTTCCTCATACTCATCCATGTTTGTGATTGAATTTAGGTAAAATCTGATTTCCCCAAACTTCTTCTTCTTCTTCTTCTTCCTCTCTAACACACTCTCGATTTCTATTGTAAAACTAAAACTCAAATTCATCATCTAACACTAACTATAACTACGGCTGCACATCGGGTGGGTCGGGTCGGGTTTGGCCCCACCCGCACCCGCCCCGCCAGTTGGCGGGTGACTTGATTTTTCACCCGCACCCTACCCGCCGTAGGACAGGTCGGGTCGGGTCGGGTCTGACCCGAATTTACGACGGGTCGGGTGCGGGTGACCGCGGGTCACCCGCCCAGACTCCACAAATCTTAAGTTCTGTTCTGTTCCTGAATCCTACAGTTCTGTTCCTGAATCTAAGTTCTGTTCTGTTGTCTACAGTTGAACTTGAAAGAAAACAGTCACATGAACTCACATAAATTAAAAATTTAAAACAGTCATATACACAAAAATTCCAGGCAGTGTACAGACACAAAAATATCAAACATATCGGCAATATTCCAGCAAAAAGACATTTCCAGGCACTGTACAGACACAGTTGAAACAAGTTCCAATCCATTCAAAGTTTTGTAAGACTATAACCATACCCATTCAAAGTTCTAAAAAGTTCCATACCCATTCAAAGTTCTGTAAGACTGTAACCATACCCATTCAAGTTCAAAGTTAAATTAAACACATCAACACATGTTCTGCAGCACATATTATAGATAAGAACATTTTATTTAAACTTCTTTACTATGCCATGGCTACGTGCTGTGTACTTTCATGGTTTAAGCTTTGAATGAGTAAACTTTAGTTTTATGCTTCCCGTCTCTCAATTTCTTAGTTGTAAAGCTTGTCTAAAATCTAACACAATAAATCATGGACACATTTGTCTGAATCAGCTAAAGCACTAACTAACTAAGAATTACTGCCCATTACAGTCAGAGTGCATATACCTGAAGGCCAAATGACATAGTAGATGCTTGTCCAAGATCATGCTCAGCTGATGTAGATACTATAGCCTATATTTATAGATTGTTAAACTCAGCCCATGGAACAACAAAAAATACGTATACTGATTAAGCTCAAATGCACCAACAAGAAAAGAAAACATAGAACTCTTGTATATGTGTGAATGAAGAACATAGTAAAGCTACAAATGATGTGATACAAATATCAACAATTTAAAATGCTTACAAATATCTTTGGGCAATTTATTTGAGGCATCTAGTACCTTAAGAGTATAATTTAGTTGCAGATATTTAGATTTTGGTTTTGATACTTAAAATATGACTAATCAGCCATATATGAAGCTGAATGAACCCAAGAGTAAATATGCTTGAATAAACAAGCCAGTTAAGTTCGCTAAAATGTATATCGTTAAATTTGCTAACACAGTTATACTACAAATTTGTGTTGTGGGTCAAAACTTTCATAAAAAATTGGCCTCAAATATATAATGGAGACTAGCCGTGTCAAACTATGTATCCTTTTCTTCTCTGGTCATAATAACTTCCTTTAGTTAAACCAAATGGACACTCTTTTATGTTACAAAGAGTTGATTCATCTGAAAATGCTTACAAATATCAACTGCAATGGCAAAAGATTAATACCTGAAGGAGATTATGAGTATCAATTATCAAATAAGACCAGTTGGAATTGGGGATTGGGGATTGGGGATGAAAATAATCAGCCCCTAAAACTCAAACGATGAAGATATGACATAAGTTAGACAACCCAAAATTCTTCTCATCAATTGTAATCTAAACCCTAAATAAATTCAAAGATGAAGAAAGAGAATCTTACCTTTATCAATTATCACACAAAATCCCTAAATGAGAAATACTTGAAACTAGAACTGTTGGAGTTCAGAAGCTTGTCAAGGGACTAAGAACATGCTAAGAGAAAACCAAGATTAAACGAAAGAAAAAAATAGAACTGATCTCTCATGAGTCTCCTTTCGCAAAATCGCCTGTGTAAAATCGAAGAAGAAGAACAATTACCGTAACTAGTGCTGCAACTGCAATTCTGTTTCTGTGTTTATCAATCAATCCCTCGGGGCGTGCGAAAGGCACGTGTGATTCTCTGACGGGTGGGCGGGTCGGGTCGGGTGAGAGGAGCTATCACGCGCACCTGACCCGCTAGAAGATGGGTTTAAAAAAAATCACCCGCGCCCGACCCGTTCATCGACGGGCCGGGTGCGGGTCGGGTAAAATTGGTCGGGTGCGGGTTGGGTCGGGTTTGTGCAGCCCTAACTATAACCAACTTAATTAACTAATTAATCTAAATTAACACTAATTAAGCAAGGGCAGATTAGCCATCAAAGAAAATATATGGATAAGGGGTGTATTGATATTACTTCATAATGACCTTATTTTGTTTTATTAGTCGCCCCAAATTAGTTTTGGATAACCTTCAAAATGGCTAGGTTGTTTTTCCGTTTACGTCGGTCAACAAAGGCAACAGTTTGTGATTGTAACTCAATACGCTACTCATCCACTCTTTAAGATGCTACTTGAAGAAGCAAAATTGGAATATGGGTATCACTATGAAGGGCCTTTTTGGGTCATAAACTAATTTTGACTCCAAAGGACCTTTTTAACTCCAAAGATATTTTGTAAAATGATCGTATGTTTTTGGTCATATTAGGGTCTGGTCTAGGTCATAAAATACGTTGTGATAGTTTGGGTCATAAAATAATTTTGATCGTGTAATTTTTTACTAAAATATTTATATTAAATAATTAAAGGACATAATATCCTAGCTTCAGTTAAAAGTATAACTGGGTTTAAACTATCTGATATCTATTTGCTCCAATAGAGATGCATGTAAATAATTAGGGTTTTTTCTATCTCGTTCGGAGGAACTGCTACTGCTTCTTATGCGTCAATTTACAGAGATCTATAAGAGAATAGTTAGGGATTTTATAGAGAATAATATAATAGTTAGGGGTCTGTTTCTTATCCGTATTTAACTTTCCCCTCTACCGATTACAGGTATATCTCTGTTATTTGTTATTGCGATTTGTTTTAGTTTCTAGGATTTGTATTGTTTTCTGTTAAAAGTCAGGTAGTTCATAAATGCTTTGAGGCACTATTTGGATCGAGATTGAATGTAATTTTAACTGTATTGGATTAATGTAGACTGACCTGTAGTTTGATCTTGCTTGGAAGGAAATGAGATAATATTGTATTGAACTCGTATTAGTCGTGAATACTTTATAAATCTGGCTTAGTACGTACAGCTGTTAGAGCACAAGTTAGGTGAATTTGACTTGTAATTTGGGTCTGTAGTAAGGAAGGAAAAACTAATATTACTCTAGGCCTGGTCGAGTTGATTTTAGTTGCGTCCTACACTTCAAGCCTCTTTGATCAATCGTGGGGTTTTCATTTTATTTTTTTGGTTTTTAATTATTAAAATTAACTGCAACATATTTGAGTTGGCTAATGCTAGATGAGAACTTTGTGTGAGCATTGCCTTACAAGGTCAGTTTGATATTTAAATAGGATGTATTACATTGCATCAAAGAATGATGTGTCAGCAATTTGTCTATAAATAGTGAGGATATCTCTAGGAGAGGGGGAGGTTTTTGAGAGAGTAAGAGCTAGTTAGGGTATGTTGTGAGTTCTAAGTATTTATCTTCTATCTTGTAACAAGATCTTCACCGTTAATAAAGTTTTATAATTTCTCAAAGTGGACGTAGGTAATAAGATCGAGTCATGTTAACTCATTGTGTTCCTCCATTTATTTATGCTTGCATAGTTATATCTTAGTGTAGCTTTTACATCTTGATTCTTGTGGTTTGGTCATATGATTTCAATCTTTGTAATTGTGTATATAGAAAAATGGCTATCACACTTATGATTCTCTATTTGACTTCGAGATTGTTTTATTTCTTTTTAGTTTTGTTGGTTTTGAAGTGTTTTCTATACCAGTGGGGTGAAATGAGATTTTGTTTCATACGAAGTGTATATCTTCTGATGGTATTTCTTTTTATGTTTTTATGGTTTTATCTTATAATTTTTCATAAATAAACTTCAGACTAAATATATAAGAATGGAGGAACAACCTCCTACTTATTCGGGATCCATTCTGAACACTATCAATGAAGATTCCTTTTAGTTCTTATTGGTTAGAGTTTAGGATTTATCTTCATTTTTAAGTTTTTATGGTGTTATCTTATGATTTTTCATAAAAAATCTTCATATCAATTGAGATTGAGGCGTGGTGATGAAAAAAGTCATACTAAATATATAAGAATGAAAGAACAACCTCATACTCATTCTGGTGCATTCTGAACACTATCAATGAAGATTCCTTTTAATACTTAGTGGTTAGAGTTTTATCAATGAAGATTCCATTTTGAACGATATCAATGGAGATTCCTTTTAGTACTTATTGGTTTGTCTTCATTTTGGTTTCCTATCAGTAATGTATGATTATGGACATGATGATGAGAGTTATTATTGTTGAATCATATCGAAAGATTATTGAAACTTAACTAATTATGAGTGTCAAAAGGGAAAGAAAGTAAAACAAAATCGAGCAAAAACTTACGACTGTAGACTATGTCTTTGTTGTTGATTCGAAATCCTTAGACATCATATATGTCGCCTGCTGACTAGGTTTTATGTTCACCAATGGTTTTATGACATGATGTCAGGTGGTCTTAGTCTATTCATCTGTTAGTTGTCTTCTAATGACTGTTAGTCTTCCATTATATATAGCAGAATATTGAGTTATGTTTCTCTATAAAAGCATTAGTCCTTGTATTCATTTTCTTTTGAACAATCTAATACAATCTTCATTACCCTACAGACTTTCCTTTTTCGATCATAGAACCCTAATTTCTTTACAACATGTTACAGTGGTGAGAACCGCCAACAATTCTCTCAGTTACGCTGCAAACAACTTCAACAACCAATTTCCAACATTACCATCTTTATAACCACCGCCAACACAAACCTCTCAACCTCCAGTACAACCTTCACGACCGTCTACATCACAACCTTCTATTTCACCACAACCACCAGTACAAACTCTTAAATCACTATATTTTCTAATGGTTTTTCTTTTTTAATCGGTTTAGTTTTTATGGTTTTATCTTTTAATTTTTTCTTAGACAATCTTCTTATCAGTTCAAATTCTTTGATTTTTTGGGTTTTTGGTATACACATTAATTATTTTTTTCAAATGCAGTGGATCAACAACCTGATCTAGCCATCGACATCGAAAAACTTCCGGAGGATAAGAAGAAAGAAATAGATACAAGATTTCTAAGGATGAAAGACTTAGAAGAAAAGATCGAAAAGATTAAGAAATAGGAGAATGAATAGATAACTTCCGATGGAAGTGAAGTGGATAATGTTAGGATTAAAACTAATAATTTGTTTTCAATTATACCGGGAGATGTCGTTAACTTTACCCCAACCCAACAAAGCGCAACTAAATTTTGGATATTAATGATTATAACTTGGTTTATGTTGGCTGGAACAGCCGTTATTGGTTGGGTAACTTGGTGGGAGATTAAGAAGGTAGAAATAGAATTGGAGAAGCTTCGCCGTTACCAAAGGGATATATACAGGAAATATAGGGAATTAAAAGTAAGAATTGAAACATGTGAAACCACTATGGAGCCTTGTTTTAGTTGGAAGTTTGAATAATTCCAGAAAAATATTCTTCCGAATAACAAGAAGAACGTGAGAGAACTGTCGTGCGGGTTATAGATATCCTATTGGGTATCCCTAGTATTCACAATATTTCTTCATATTATGCTTATGGTCAACCTGGTCATATTGGCACACCAACAAAATTAAGAGTTATAACTTCCAAAGCTCCGTTTTTTTTTTTCTAACTAATTTATGTTTGTTAGGGCTCTGTTTTTCTTTTCTAGCTAGTTTATGTTTGTTGTTTTAGGGCTTATGAATGATGGGTTTTAGAAATTTTGTGGGGTTGTGGGTGATTTTTAAAATATAATGGGTTGTCCTGATTAATCATGCTAAAATTAATATAATCATCCCCAATTTTCTATATGAAACTAGTGTTTTGAATCTTGATATTAGTAAATGATTAATCAAGATAACCCACTACATATTTATTATATGTATTAATATTAAGATTTTATTTGATATTGTGTTTTTAACACATGAGAAAAACTTTTAAAATTAACTTAATATTAATACACATAATAAATATTTTAAGATAATATGAATACACTATCGAGTTTTGGTATAATTTGTTTTACTAGTTTTTGTAATACTTATATATTAACAAATATAGTATTAGTTCATAATGCAAAAAGGAAACAGTAAATAAAAAAAATTACAAAAAAAGTAAATTATATTTTAAATTTTTTATTTACAAAATAATTTTAATATAATATTTGTCTTCAAAACTTTGAAATAGTGGAAAGATTCGTAAATATATAAACAGATTATGGTTTCTGTAAAACCTAAAATTGAAAATTGCTCAAGATTTTAAAAATGTAGATAAATATTTATTAAAAGAGTTTAATTTGTAAAAAGGAATTTAAATTTTTTAATATGGGTAAAACACTTATTACTTCAATTTCAATTTTTTTGTCTCGTTAAATTAATAATTTATTAGTAAATTATTAATACTTCGCTAAATTGATAAAATTTAGTAGTCCCAAGATTATTAATTTATCAAAGTTTTACTTATTTAAATTTCGAAAACAAGTACGATGACTTAGCTTAGCTAGCTAGATGTGTGCTGGTGTCTTATAAAGAGAGGGGGAATGCATTTTACATACAGTAACATATAAAAGTGAATTAAAGAAAAAAAATAAAAAAATAAAATAAAAAAGCATAACTAAATTAATTTAGATAGGTAATTAGTATCCTTAGATTCTAAGCAAACATTATTTTCATATTGAGATGGAGTTTACTTAATTTATATTCGGCTCCGAATTAGTTCACACTACAAGAAAAACGGGTTTAAGCGACCGAAATCTTAGCAAGAGCTCGGAATTTTAGTCGCTTTAATAGTTAAAGTATCCAAAATTGCAACTGCCAGAAATTTTGGAGGCTATAAACCTGTGTCCACTATTATTTAGCCACGAAAAAATATCTTTAATCGCTAGATCCTTTGTTCAAGTAAATTATAGCAGATAAAAAAGTGATCATGTAGCTATTTACTTTGAGGCACAGACTCGTAGCAACAAAAAAATAAATTGGTTGCTCTAAATGTTAGCAAGAGCCCAATATTTTAGTCGCTTTAATAGTTTAAGCTACAAAACTTGCAACTGCCAAATAGTTTGGCTGCTTTAAATCGGTGTCAACTAATTTTTAGCCATGGCCAGATGTGTTTGATCGTTATATCCTTTTTTCAAGTAATCTATATAGCATCTAGAAAAGTACCCATGTAGCTCTTTACTTTGAGGCACATACTCGTAGCAACAGAAAATTAATTGGTTGCTCTAAATGTTAGCAAGAGCCCAATATTTTAGTCGCTTTAATAGTTTAAGCTACAAAACTTGCAACTGCCAAATAGTTGGGCTGCTTTAAATTTGTGTCAACTAATTTTTAGCCATGGCCAGATGTGTTTGATCGCTGGATCCTTTTTTCAAGTAATCTATATAGCATCTAGAAAAGTGCTCGTGTAGCTCTTTACTTTGAGGCACATACTCATAGTAACCAAAAAATGAATTAGTTGGTAAAACCTCTCCCAACAACTAAGTTTAAGCCTCCACCACCATTTTAAAAGAGAAGTCAGTTTTTGAAGTAGACATTTGAGAACTTAGTATTAATCCAACAATCTTATTAGGATTTGTTTAATGGAAACATGAAAACTTGTTCAAATCATTGTTTTTATTCACTATGAGCAAATGTTTGGATGCACAAATTGATTTTTTTTTAACATGAGTCGACTAAATTGACTATAATTTGGTTATAACTTTTTTTTTTTGTTTCAGCGTGTTTATCAGTTCTATTTTATCTTTTAATACAACTTTTTTTCGAAGTTTTGTTCCCTGGACTTAACCCATGAATGACTTCTATAAATTGAACACTGATGGATCTTGTATGGATGGTTATGCAGGAATTAGAGGAGGTCATTCGTGAATCGTGTTCTTAATTCCGACTGCTCTTGTATGGAGCATAAGCATAATTTGCGCCCCCTGCTATTCATTGACTTGTTTATGCAGTCACTTGAAATTGAGGATTTCAAAATGCTTGAAAATAAGATCAAGCATAGAAAAATACAGAGCTCTTTGAAACTTGTACGACCTAAAAGATGGATTGCAGTAAAGTTTACATGAAACTTGAATATTTATAAGAATCGCATGAGAATGGCAGTTTCACAAAAAAACCTTAATTCGGCTGAGGGTTTACACAACTCAAAATGCTCACTATGAGTATAATTTCAAAAAGGAAAAATAAAATCATCAGTTCCAATGGCGTCAAGAAGCTGAGAATGTTGAGACAAGGAGACCAGCGAGTTGGAAACTATGGCACCACTGGCAGCTACTGTGGGGACTCCAATCCCCAGAAAAGTAGAATCTCCACAACATAAAAGCTGAGGGATAGGAGTCGACTGCCCAGGGAATGAGTCTTTACCAGCTTGTATTGCAGGTCCATATGTTCCTCTGTTCCTCCTAAGAAACCACAGCTTTCCACATAACCTAAGCCACAGTAAAATGTTATAAGAAGTGTTTTACATCACAAAAGAAAGAAACTTAACAAGCGACTTGAAAAATTGGGAGGATTTTTTTTTTTAAACAACCTTCTTGTGACTATAACAAAGCTATCGATGGGCACGTTAATGCTAGCCTGCATAAATAAAATACATACAAACATAGCTTGAAAGATATATGAATTCAAATCCTTCATCTATGTTGAGTTGGATACGAACCTGTGTTCTTTGGCCTCCCCCTTTTAGCATCAGGTACATGTTTTCTACCTGAAACAAACAGTAACAAAATTAAAATGTGAATCAACCATGAATGACACGAACATCAAAGGTGATTATCAACTAATTTCTCTAATCCCTCTAATCAACAAAGTCTGAAGATTCTCATGTCATTTCTAGACCCGTAAGAAGTGAATTTAAAAGTTAGATGCCTGCAGAGTGTATCTATCAAATCCACGGTCTGTAGGGTTTAAGAATTCAGAAACAACACAACAGAATTCATCGTCAACGGGAAATTCTTGAATATAGATACAAAGGCCCCTAATCTGTGTGTAGGCATCCAATTCCCCTATTTACAGAAACCAGGGGAAACCTACCTGAAATGGGCCTTGAATAATCTGATAAAGCAAATAAGCAGTTCTTTTTTTCCCTGAAGTGCTTTGAATGTGGTGGTTATGAATTCAGTAGGTGCTTCATGTATCTCTGTGCAGATCGCAGCATCGCTCAAGCTTTCTTATCGGGAGAGACCCCGATAGTATCATTTTTTTATACACAGCTGGAACCTGCTCCATAAGCATATTCACAAATTTTTAATCTTGCATAATGTTCTGATAAAAAGCAAGTCAAATCAGCAAGGGAAGAACCACATCTGAACACTTAATAGTTTAGTCTCCAAGTGCCAAGCTTCTTAGATGCAAATTTGGAAGCACTTTTAACATGATTAAATTTGGGTTATTAAGAGGACAATTGCCAACTTGAAGAGTCAAGCTGCCAAAAAAGGCAATGAACTCTTTATCACCAAAACTATAAAGGGGAAGGTACAGACAATATTGCGCCTTCAGATCAACTTGAGCATTCCAACCAAACATACTACACTAGTATCCTTGATCAACTTAAGCAACCAGAAATTTGTATTAGCAAAGCCATCTCCAGCTCAACTCAAAACCTGGCAGTGAACAAACAAAGAAAACACACAAACAAAATTATAAAACACCCAAAAGTTAACTACCAAATCAAAGAAAACCTATTGCAGTAAAATCCCGAGACTTCCCTAATTTCGAATTTCAGAAAACTTAAATCAGACCATACATAGTAGTTGTCAAGAAACAAAATCAGAATACATGCATTTACAGAATTTCTAGAAACAAAATTTCACCTCTCTTAACAAAACGTACTTCAGAAAACTCTGATTTTACCTCTATT
Source organism: Papaver californicum (assembly GCA_023531435.1). Classification (NCBI taxonomy): domain Eukaryota; kingdom Viridiplantae; phylum Streptophyta; class Magnoliopsida; order Ranunculales; family Papaveraceae; genus Papaver; species Papaver californicum. Next base: position 678,319 of record JAJJMC010017017.1, read on the forward strand.
GAAAAAACCCATTTCAAAATCAGAGAAATAAAGACGAAAAATTCTGAAATCGATCTTCATCTTACCTCACAAATGCAAGCTCAGCGTTCATTCTCCAGAGTGTTCTGTCTAGATTCTCTAAAATTAATAGAGATTTGTAGAAATCCTGACTCCAAAATCTCTAATTTTATCAGAGATTTGTAGAAACCCTTACTCCGAAATTTCTAATTTAACAGAGATGTGTACAAGCCCTAAAATTTGATATAAGTAGAAGAAATAAATTGAGTGAGATTGAGGAATATTCGGTAAAATTTGGGTAATGTTTTAGAGAGATGAAGATCAAGAACAAAGACTAACAGAGAGAGTGAGGCTTAGTTTACAAAAGGAAAAAAAAAGACCTGGCTAGGGTTTCCAGTGGGGGAAAAAAAGTTTGGTGAAATTTTTGGTGGAAAGTATTGAGCCATTTCTTTTTTTCCCTGATCCTATGGCGGCAAATTTAGATTGTTCCAGATGTTTGGGTGGTAATCCGTATGACTTCGTAAATCTAGATTTATATCCGTTGGATCAGATATTTTTGGCTTTCTATTGACCAGATAAACAACTTAAGGATCATTGTTTTTGTGTGTTTAGACTTAAAAAACGAAAAGAATGCTTGTGTTTAAATTACTCCATTTTTTGTCAATTGATGGATAATGAATAAAAAAAAATTGAGTGAGATTGAGGAATGTTCGGTAAAATTGATGGATAACAAGTGAAATTGAGTGGGGGTGAATAAGGTCAAGTGAAAATAGGTGAAATCAAGTGACTGAAAATTACGTGAATTCAAGTGAAATTAAAGAATATTAAGTGAATTGGAGCGACATCAATGAAAATTTAGTGAATTCGAGTAAGGTCGAAGAATATTATGTGAATTGGATTGAGATTGAAGAAAAAAACTGAATTTGAATAAGACCGGTGAAAAATTAACCGAATTCAAGTAAGAGAGATGAAAAACGAATGATCTCAAGTAAGGTTGAGTGAAACCGATGAATATTGAGTGAACTCATGTGAGATCGAAGAATATTATATGAATATAAGTGAGATCGATCAAAAATGAGTAACTTCGAGTGAGATCGATGAAAAAATGACTGAGTTTGCATCATTTACATTAGGGAAGATAACAACATGTTATATTATGCTTGGTCATGTACCACATTGGAGACAATTGACCTTGAAAGATACAGAATCATATCTTCTATGATATGGATCATATCTATTATTTTGCAGTGGATTTATGCCTTTTTACGCATAATGAGCCATCACTTGCGTCATTTACATTAGGGTAGATAAAAAAAAGAAGAGATTTTATTTGAGGGATTTTTGTGTTTACATCAATAATTGTCGAGTTAGAATTTGTATTTATTCGTCGGATAACGTGATATGGATCATATCTATTATTTGCAGTGGATTTATGCCTTTTTACGTATAATGAGAGATGATTTTAGCTTCCGGACCCTTTTGTTTATTTTTCCCAAATTTTACGAATTTATGTTTACTTTGAAGGGTAATATGGTCATTTTATCAGTTATCAAAATATTTACATTTCTTATTTCGGTAAGGGTAATCTTCTCTGGAATATCAATACCGGTTCCCTAAATGTATTATTAGATCTTAAAATCTTTTTTTTTTCATATCCGGTTGATCATAATGTACACCGGAGATCTATCTCTAGCAATGTGAACCACTGTATGCCTCGTGTCATCTCCGATTAGTTAAAATATCTATACTGGACCTTTTAATGTACCATTAGACCATAAAATCTGCTTTGGTCCATATTCGGGTTGATCAAAATATACATTGGAGGTCTATCTCTAACAATGTGAACCAATATATGCCTCGTGTCATCTCTCATTAGCCAGAATATCTATATCGGAACTCTAAATTTACCGTTAGACCACAAAATCTACTTCGTTTCATATCCTCGTCTTATCTCTGATTAGTCGGAATATAATGGAACCCTAAATCTAGCAATGAACCATAAAATCTGCTTTATTTTATATGACCAAAATGTATATCGGAGGTCAATATCTAGCAATGTAAAACAAAATAAGCCTCGTCCTATCTCCGATTAGTCAGAATATCTATACCAGAACCCTTCATGTAGCAATGAACCAGATGGAAATCCGGTTTGGATTAACCGTTAAGCTATATAAACCCATGAAATCCATAAAAAACAGGGTGCAGTTTTGGGACGTAGTAATTAATGTCATGTTTATTCAATCAATTTTAGACTAATGATTGTTACGTCAAAAGTACATCTTCATACGAGTGTTCAATCTTTCATTTCATAATCTTGTTTGTTATCAGTTCATTCTCATAAACTTGTTCATATTGTTCTCGATAACCTCTTCCCCGATACCCTAACCCTAAACCCATCGATGTTCGTCATATTATCCTTAATAACCTCTTCCACTAAGTCAAAATTTTTACCAAAGCTCTATCGACGATAACAATATCCAAATTAATTTATATATATTCTTTGGATTTTTTCATACCGAAGTTTGATAATAAAATTGAATGCACTAGTTCTTTTTAACACAAAGAGAATCACATATGCTTCTCACACACTTGTCTCAATCCGTATGAGAATCCAAAACCGAATTGTCTAAGCTCGATTAACATTCGGTTAAAATGGTAGATAATATGAGAAATTGATAAGTATATCCCATCAATACGAGGAATCCCCACCGGATCTCTAAATATATCACTTCTTGTCATATTATGCTTCAGAATAAGTCAAAATCTTCACTGAAACTCCAAATATACCACTTCTTGTCATATTCTGCTTAAAAATAAGTCAGATTCCTCACCAGAACTCTAACGATACCACGTTTTGTCATATTTTGCTTCAGAATAAGTATGCCCCTTCACCGGAAATATAAAGATATTGTTCTTGTCATATTTTGATTAATGACCTTTTCCACTAAGTTGGAATCTTCATAGGAACTCCAAACCTACGGATGTTCGTCATATTATCCTAAATGACCTCTTCGTCTAAGTCAAAATCTTCACCAGAACCCTAAGCCTACCGATGCTCGTCATAATATCCTTAATGACCACTTACCATCATTGGACTTAAAAACTTTGTATAATCGAAAGTTAAGGACAATTCTCATATATTAAAATTTATGTATAATCGAAGATTGATACAATAACTAAAATTATTATAATTTATATAATATTTTTTAGATTTTTTTAATTCGAAGGTTGATAAATAAACCGAACGCACGAGTTCTTTTTAAAACAAAAAGAAACACATGCTACTCACACACTTTTCTCAATCCGTATGAAAGTCTGAAACATAATCTCCACTGTCCAAAATTTTTTACAGACAGTATGACCAACCTTATCCACCGGTCAAAATATCTATACAAAAACCCAAAGTAGATTTTTTGGCTTCATTTTTCAAATTCCCTCTCTGTCTTTTTTCGTTTTTCTCCCTAACCCTAACACACTCTCCGCATCCTTTCTCTATCTCATCTCCATTTCCATTTCTCTGCTTCTTTGCTAAACTAGATCTCACAGTAACTTAACCACCTTCACGTCTTTTTTTTTTAAAATCTGAGTTTGTGGAATCCTTTATTCTCCTTCCCTCCCACCACTAAAGGTCAGTTTTCTTTTGGTTTTGTTGGAACTTTTAAAGTGAGAAGAAGTTTTTTTTTGAAGTGATTTCATTTTCAAATCGTTTGCTCTATTTTGGAAGATGATTTCAAATCGTTTTCCCCTTTTTTTCGACTGAATCGAGATCTCACAAGTCAACCTAGTCTTTCAGAAATCAAATTTATTTTTCCTAAGCCCATCTTTCAGAAATCAAACTTCTTGGACTATGTAGGAGAAAATCAAACTTCTAGGGTTCAATATGAAATTTGGGTTATCGAGATCTCATTATTCTCTACACAAATGATTATATACCAGTCCAATAAAATGAGTTTATGAAAATCCTAATTTCTTTGTTTTTGATTTGTGAGTCTGATTTCTTTTGCATAGTAAAATTTCTGTAAGAAATCACAATTTTTATGTTTCTTCATTGGATTTTATGGAGTTTAAATAACGGGTTTGGTTCTAAGTTCATTTTTATGAACTGAGTTTTGCTTCCGGTTAGTATTTTATTACATTTGATTGTATTGGTTTTCTAGGGTTTATTTTTGTATGGATTTTATTTTGGCTGGGCATAGTAGAATGTAGATCTGAGATTTGTAGGGTTTCTAATGAGTTTGGTTGTATATTATTTTTTGGTTTTCATGTTATTCATTCATGGGTTTGAATATAATTTGAGTAAAACCTAGAAGTGTTAGTGGTAATTTGAGTAAAACCTGAGTAAAACCATGTTATTCATTCATGGGTTTCAAATAAGCATGTTTTTTTAGGATCCTTGTTTTGAACTGAGTTAATCGATCCTTGTTTTGACCTGAGTTTAGATTGTAATGTCTCTATTTATTTCATTTGATTTTTTACTTTTGATTGTTGGAGATTATGATTTATTTTTTGATGACAGAGGAAAATCTACTCATACTTGGATGTGATGTTCTACCCAGAGATCTAGATGGGGTTTTTACGCTGAGGTTAGTATATCTCTCTCTTTCTCTGTATGGGATTGTGAGTTGAAAATGTACAGTTTGTTGTTCCATTGTTCCTGCAAGTCATGTAATTAATCACTCTTTGTCTCACACTATTTGCCATGGGTGCTAAATATACAGTATGTTGTTCCATTGTTCTTGTAGTGCTTGTAAAACTGATAGTGCTTGAAATTGTTCTTGTAGACTCCACTTGAGCATTTGGAACCTGTTTTAAGAGAGGATGTTCATAAGGTATCTTTTTTTGTACTGTTCGACATTGCTCTTAAGTTCTATCATCACTGATAGGATGTCGTATGGCTAACCTTCTATGGTTTCTGTAGATATGAGATGGTGTTCCCAAGCCTGAGGCTCCCAAGGATACTCCTCTCAGTGAGTTTTTTAATGCGAGTTTTATGTTAAGCCTTAAAATCTTACACTTCCAGAAACATATTGCTCTAATATGTTTGAATTTATGGAGAAAATAACTTTTGTGTAAGTTGGCTGATAATCACTCTCTTTGTCTAAAACCTTTATTTTTGTTTCAGAGTTGATACTATGAAAGTGGTGTTCTTATCTGTCTTATAACCATCGGCATCACCCAAGTCTTTCAAGTCATCTTCTTTGTTTATACAGGTTGAGCAGTTAAGATAGAGATTAGATTATTCAAGCAATTGTTAAGATTGAAATCCTTATTAAAGTCTATGTTTTCTTCTGTGTGGCGGTGTTTTTAATTTCATTTAAGTTAGATGTAATTGTTTTGTTTGTTTCTCTCAGCTGTGTATGCCTCTCGCAGCCTCACTATGACTTTATCTTTATCGATAAACACACTAGAAGAACCTAAAATGATATGTTATTTCTTTATGTGTATTGAACTTTGAATGGGGAAAGGAAAATGAACTAAATGTTTAACTTTGATTGATCTTATATTGATTACTGCTTTCAGGATGTGAAATCTCCAAATGATGCTTCAAATGTACCCGTGGAATCAGATATTCTTCAATTCGCCCCTTGTATCCGTGCAGGTAGTTTTGCTGATATTGGCCTCGATATGTGTATTTTGTTTGAATTTTTGTAGTTAGTAGTGGGTTGGGATTATGGATGAAAAATGATTGAGTGTTGTGTTCTTACTTGTTTGATATTAATCCGGTAGTTTTCTTTTCTTTTTTTTCTGATGTTTGTGTTCGTTATGCTTATTTTAGGTACATAAAGGTCTTGAGTTAGGCATCAGGCATTAGGATTAGGATGCATGTTGTATGCATCTATGGTTTTTCCTTTGCATTTTCGACTTGTTGTTTGAGTATCTAATAAGTATCATTTGGTGGTTGTCTTTTGCAGGTTGAGAGATCAATGAGGAAAGCAGTGATATTCTTACAATGGATCGATGGCCTGGTATGCATGTGGGTTAAACATATTACTGCATCTTTATCCAAAAAAGATTTATCTTCTCCTTACATCATCATGAATAGGATTAGGATGCATGTTGTGTGTTTCTTTTTTTTTGCCAACTGACTATTGAAACAGGGAAATGCAAGAGAGAACTTCTGTTTTCTGTTCGTGAACATGATCTTAACACATATTGGAACACATAGCTCTCATTTTTAGATGCCATCTTGTCTGGTGCTATAGCTTCTTGCTCAGTATTTGCAAAATCTTTGTAAGTCTTCTTTACTTCATATTAACCCATTACCTTTTGTTTTAATAGTATTTTGATATTGTGTAGTTATACTTGTGCTCTATGATGCCTGGGTACACTTTGATGCCTGGGTATACATTATGTTCCTTGATTTCTGGATATATAGTTTGTCATTTACATTTGATGTAGTACTATACTTTACTTTTGTATTTAAAGTTTATTATTGTTGCAGGTACACTATTCTGCTCAACTCAAAGCTTCTAGGGAGAGAGCTTAATATCAGAGTATTTGAATGAGGCTTTGAAGAAGATTGGTTGTCAACCTCCTTGTTCTTTTGGGAAGTGAAACTAGACATTAAGATGATACAAGTACAATTAATTTTTTATTTATTTTGGTTCTTGTCTGGATGTGTATGAAACAGTATTGTTAAAAGGTTATGCTTTTTGGTGGGATACTCAAATGAAATATATTTGTAATTATCTAATTTTAATTAGATGTTTTCATTTTAATTATATAATCTTAGTTATAACTTTTTTTAATTATAATTAGATTTTCGGATTATTTAAATCAAATGTGCAAAAAAAGTGAGTAGCTTGAATACTCCAGTAACCAACTTTAAGCCAATTAAAATCTGAATTCTAAAATAATTTGGAAGCTTAAAAATTTAAACGATCAACTTGAGTAAAAACTTTGATACCTTAAAAGTTTAAGCAACCAACTTCAGGACAATCAAAACCAAAAATCGCTTGTAGCAAGAAAAATCATTTGATAGCTTAAAATTTTAACCAAGTAACATCAGGTTAAGTTGTTCCATGTATCTTTCAACTAGATAGTTTAATAGCTCCTAAGTCACAAGTTGCTTCTAGAGAGTAAAAAATTTTGTACCTCAAAAGCTTGAGCAACCAACTTCAGGCCAATCAAAATCAGAAATCACTTTTAGCGAGCAAAATTATTTGATCGCTTAAAACTTTAGCCAAGCAATTTCAGAAAGAGTTGCTCCATGTATCTATCAACTAAGTAGTTTACTTGCTTTAGAATGATTGGTATATCTGAAGCGATTGATATTTTCCTTGCTATATTGGTTGGTCTAGATGTTAAGCGATCACAATTTTACTTGCTCCATGTTAGTTGGTCTAAATGTTAAGCAATTAGGAAAGTACTCGCTTAAGGTTAGTTGGTTTATTACTAGAGCGATTGCATGGTCGCTCAAGGCTTTGAGATACATGGCTTTGGGCAACCAACGGAGCGAGTGCCACTTTTAGTCGCTATAACGGTTATAGCGACTTAAAAGGGGCTTTAAGCGACTTAAAACGAGTTGTCGCTTAAACCCATTTTTTTTGTAGTGGAGGATGAGATTTTGCAGGTGGGTGAAATGTTAGACTTGATTAAAGATCCTATTCTCTCTAATTTAAGGGACGATATCAGAAGATGGGACCCTAGAAAAGGCATATTCTTTGTTGCTTCTTGCTATGACTCTTCGGATATAGATGGGCATATTTATTTCCCCCACAAAAGCCTTTGGAACTCACGCATCTTCCAAAAGGTCAGTTTCTTCACTTGGACTCTTTGTTTTAATGCTGCTCCTACAATGGATACGCTTAAAAACCTGGGACAGATCACTACCAATGATTGTTATCTCTGCAGAAAGGCTCCTGAATCCAGTGCACACATCTTCTTACATTTGCGAGGATATAATATGAAAGTTTGGAATTATTTTATTCGAAGTTTTAACATGAGTTGGGTTCTTCAAGACTGTTAGGAACTCTTTGTGGGATTGGATCAAGAAGAAAGTAAAATCAATGAAGAACAAGCTGTGGAGCATGTTGCCTTTCGCTGTTTGGTGGTCCATATGGAAATAACACAATAATAGAGTTTTCCTTGGGAAGTATAAGCTAACTTATCTTATTATTGATGATGTAAACCTGTGTTAACTGGGCCATTGGCTCAAATATTTTTCAAGCCATCTCTCTTGATTCTGTGCTCTCGAATTGGCAGGCCATTGTAGGGTGCGATTTTTTTTTTTGGTTTTTTCTTTGTTTCTTGACAGTTTTGCTGTCTGTAAATTGGTGCTTTTCTCTCCACTTCTTCGTGGGAAGAAACCCTTTTCTTTTTAATATATCTTGCCCTTTTTGCTTCAAAAAAAATGTGAAGAAAATAGAGATTGACGCAAATAGAGAAAGAGATTTCCATCCGAAGAAAAGATTGCAAACGTTAAGGCTGCAAGCAAATTAACTATCGGATTCGAAATTGTGTACCTAGCATTTGTCGAGAAATTTTTTAAAAGCAGATGTTGTACAGATATATCAGTTTTGCTTTTATAGGTTGTTTTATAAGTTTGTGGTAATATTTCAGTTGGAGTCCATTGGTATTTGGTGTAAATCAGATTCATGATTCATGAACTGACAGACTTTTGTACAATATGAAACTTGCAGGTTCTTATATATGTTGAACCCTGCACCACATTATATACAATGGAATACATTCAATCCTGATAACCCATCTATTTTAATCTCTTCATAAGTTTTCTAAATTTAGTTTCTTCATATAGAATCTTTCTTTTGTTTTGCTTTGTTTCCAATGGAGGGTAAAGGAGAAGGAGTAGCAATTGGTATTGATTTAGGTACAACATATTCATGTTCTGGAGTATGGCAACTTGAGCGTGTTGAGATTATTGCTAATGATCAAGGGAATATGACTACACCATCATAACAAAAATATACCAACATGGTGCCGGTCCTGATATGGGTGCTGGCGGTGGTGGGATGGATGCTGATGGTCCTTCAGCAAGAGCTGGTGGTACTGGACCTAAGATTGAGGAAGTCGACTGAAGCGGGTTTCTTTAGTTCTTGATTTTACTGGATTGTTTTTGCAGCCTTCTCCGTTTCGTACATATTTCTGCGAACTTGGCTTTAGTTACCTATAGTATTTAAAGGTAGTGAGTGTGACCTTCTCTCTCAAAAAAAGAAAAAAGGTAACGAGTGTTTGTTTGTTCTAATTTAAAATATTATACAACTAAAAATTGTGATTGAAATGTAGTTCACAGTTTCTGCAATTGTATAAAGTTGTCTGTATTTTTGAGAAATAAATTAAATGTAGTATGTATGAGTATGAGATTGAAAGTAACTCTAATGTAAACCTAATTTTCATGAAATTAAACATCTGATGAGTTTTGGTGCGACTCATTATTGCATTGTGTAATAAGCTTGTTTAAGTTTCATTTTTTCATGAAATCTAAGCCTTGTCATTGACGTATTTTGGAGAGTACATAGGTTATACACTTAGGTAAAAGTATGCTAGGAGGTGTTTTGGAGACTGGAATGCAGTAAAACTCTACCCTGAATGTCTTATTTTCACAAAATACACTGTTGCACTTGCAGTTCCCTTGCAAATCACAATCACTTGGAATGTATCATTTAAAAGACCAACACTTGAGTTTACTGTTGAACAAACATAAAGATTCTGCCGGCATATGCTGCTAGAAGATTAAGTAGACTAGGAACATTAGGCCTAGAATTAGTAGGCAAGAAAAGGCTCAGTAGCAACCAGCGTTCTGGTCACATAAACAAATGCTTCGCGTGGCCATATAATAATCCTCCCTGAGAAAAAAGAGGTGTAGCCATGTCATTCTTTTGTCATGTTTCATAAACCATATACTATGGACACATCAACAAACCAAAGCGTGCTAAATAAATTATCTTTCCGTTACCGATTAATAGGTGTGTCTATTGCCACCCTACACATTCGATACATACATAATTACGCATCTATGGCTACATGTGATGGGTTTAGATATAAACCTATGACCAAATGGTGTCCTATGGTTATGGGAAAGTGATTGTGGTAATTACAACAATAGTATAGGTTTATTTTCAACATGTAGCCACGAAAAAATATTTTGGTGTGACTAGGCTTTTGGATAGAGGTTTGAAGTCGGATTCTGGTAGTCGTTCTAGTAGATGGTTGTATATTATAGTATTGTTGTGTCAACCTAGAGGATTCTCTGTGAAGTGCTGAATAAATGCATGAATAACTTAGGACCTACATACTTCCTTCCTGCCTACTATCCTTAGAAGTTTATGTTGAACTGTTGTAACGAGAGATCGAACGAGAACAATAATAAAGATCGAAACACAGAGATTTACGTGGTTCACTAACTGTTACGTTAGCTATATCCAGAACAGAGAAAGCAGAGTTTTATTATAGAGCAGAATACTGAGATACACATATTCTAGGTACAACGTATGTATATATATAGGGTAAAGAAATAAACCCTAATTCGACTAGAAAACGGAAAACGAATCCAGCGATAATACATTACGTATACCGTTTAGGCGGGGGGGCGCTGCCCCCCCAACGAGACCATCGCCGAAGGGCTCTGCCCCTCGGACTCCCCGTTGAGTCCCGCCAACGACTGATTCAAGGCGTATCAACATGAACAATTACATACAATAATTAAATATATACGACACTAGATGCCTCTATGCAAATCACAAGCCGAACCCCTCCACGTTGTTGCATTGCTCTTTTCTAGTTATATTTGTATGAGCTGCCGCTAAATGAAGACTGTGATGGTCATTCCCTGAGTCATTTTCACAACTTGCTTTTTGCTGGACTTCTTCAGGCCTCCCATACAACAAAAGGTTGTAGTTATTGGATTAGTTGCAATGAATAACGTACTTGGAGTGCATCTAACTCTCTGAACTAAAATCACGTCTTAATGCGAATGCGCAATGCCGATAGACTTTAATCATGGAATAATGTATACTCGCTGATCTCTTTAGTTTTATTAGCAAATATGAGAAGCCTGAAAGGGTGTCCAGTTAAGTTATATATCCAGCTGCACTTTCCTTTTTCTTTTTAACTAAACTAGGTAAAGATAATTCAACATTCAGTTTAGGCTAAACTTGAAGTAATTTAAGTTTCTCTTAATTTGGTTTTATAAGCTCCTACTCTTATTCTGATGCGGAAACATGTACATGTGAAATGTTCTTGGTTTTATGCATATCTTTTGGTTTCAAGATGCAGTCTCAAACAAGAAAAAGAGGTAACATTTCAGCTGATAATTGTAATTTATCTTTATCAGCAGTAGTAATAGCTAGCAATGTTGATATATTATCAGAGATTTTACTCCGTTTACCTTTCAAATCAAATGGAACATGGTTTTTGGTCCTTGAACCGCAACTGCTCTTAAATACTGCTGCAAATACAAGGGTAGCTTTTATCGGGTATAGTTTTATGATATTGGCTTCTTTCATATATAGAGCAAGGACATATAATTCTGCTAAGACATTGAAAATATTGCGTTATATGTGGAGGCAATTTCAGGCTACAATGAACTTAGGTGTTTTTAATGTGTAGGTTCATTAGTTGCATCTGTAATACCCGCATCCAAATTTAAAGTTAATTATGTCTTTTTTTTTATCCTATGAGTATTTTTATAATTATTATAACGAGGTAACTGTGTAAATTCTTTTTATTAGAGTTACTTTTTGATACTCTGTAGAATCTTCAAATTTGCATATTTATCACCAAATTCATTAAACTAAAATAACTTGGATGTGCATAGAAGAATATTGTTCCATTTAGTCTTATTGGGGATGAGAGGCATCCAGAAATTTTAACTTCAATTCGGTTCTACTCTGAGTCAAATGATAGAGGGATTTGTAACGAGCCCATAGCCTTTTGAATCACCTAAATCCGAGGTTCAGAGCTCAAGATATGGTCAAAATGGTAAAACACGTCAATATTAGGCCTAAAAATCCATTTTTAGGCCCATTACGGATACACTTGGTCTAGGTAGTGGGGAGACAACTGGGAAGACACTGGGGGAAAGAAAGAATAAAGGAGAAAAGGGGGAGAAATCGGAGAAAACCAAAAACTAGGGAGAATGAGAAGGAGATTGTGCTAGGGTTTTTAGAGAGGAAGCCTAAGGAGAATCAAGATGAGTTTGTAGCTAATAGAGGTAGAATGATAAATCCCTTTCTCTTTTGGTGATTTTGCTTGTACTTGATCTCAATTTTCATATAGTTCTGTATAGTTAAACTTTACTAATTTATTTATATAATTCTATGTTTATGATCGATGATCGATGATCATATTTCTCTTGTTACTAAATAACATGCTTAGGTATCTTTGATTAAAATTTGAGGATAATCCACCACATATTCACCGTCAAATGTATCTTTTAACTTGGGTGATGTTTTCTGAAGTTTCTAGACAGTTTCGCTTTGTCATGATCTTGACCCTTATAGGCAGTCTTGATGATATTAAAATGGTTTGTGGACTAAACAAAAGTTGTAGATTTGTGTCATATCTTTCGTTGTGCTTTGGATCTGCCCAGTCTTTAGAACGATCTTGTAAAATCAATATATTTTGTTTAAGACATTGGTTTGTTGTAAATTTTGGACATGTATAGATATTTGTTTTAGGTATACTTGGACAAAACTTGAGGATGATCGGACCATTATAATGTCCATAAACATCCGAGTTATGAAGGACCTTTTTGCAAGATTTCACAAAACATAATACAACTACTAGGACCTCTTGTTAAGAAGCTATAATTCTACTTTTTCTCTGAATCTTGGATATGTTATAAATTGTTGATCTAAGTTAAAGGTGTAAAAAATTCATAATAATAAGATCATGATAAGTGCTCTAAATCGTGGTGAATCTGCAATTGTGTGTGTAGAAAATTTATCTTGTATAAGTATATGAAATCTTCCATAATTCGATATCTAGACGTTACTTTCCTTTGAAATTTATGTAAAATTTAAACATTTTGATTATGATTATGTGGTGAAAATATCTTTGTGATTCACAGAGTATTGATTGGTTAATATGACAGGAAAAGAGGTTGATGTAATTTTATACGTGTAATCTTGTTAAAGTTATCGCTATTTTCTTTTTTTTGGAATTGATGTTGTCTTTCAAAGGTTGGGTTTGAATTTCTATCAATGATGATTTTTATTTTTCCATTTATCCTTCCAACATTATAATTGTATTGCACAACGGGATCCATACGACCAGGGGCTTTCCATATATAAGTTTTTTTTTATACAGCCTGAGCATATTTTTTTTTATCACAAAGTTAAACGTGAATCCATTATTTTATTATATTGATGAACTACGGTCGAGCTTGATCCCTGTGGGTGCGTAGGCATCCGCGTTACGGTTCAACATGTGTGATTAAGATACAACATCTGGTCTTGTACTCATAGTTCGAGTTACTCATGAAATTTGCCATTACAGATTGTCACCGGTATTTTGTGTGGTCATTAATTATGTTTCATTGATATTTAGTTAATTTAAGTTGTTACAGTAAATTTCAGTAGTAAATTATATGAATGGTTTTTATCTAATGGATTTGGATGAAACAAATGGGCTTGGACTCCAGACGCACATGTGGCTTTTCAAATTTTGGAGTTTGGATATGGGGTGTTACAACATCTTTTTAATATTAATTTCAAATACGTACCTATAAAAGGTTGTGGTTTGATTTTTGGTAAAAAGTTATAAGCAATCTCATTGTAAACAACCGGGCCTGCTTAGTGGGCTACAACAGTAATATCCATTGAAATTAGTTCGAGGGCATTTAGTTTAGATTTGCTTCATGTATGAATGTTGTTACTGTATAATCACTTTGGTGGTTCATAGAAACTCCGATTAGTACAAGCCACCATGTGATGATAATGTTCTACAAAAGTTGTTAGCTTTTGATGATAATAATGTACATTGCATAATTACTTTGGTTCTTGATGGAAACTCCAATCAAAACAAGATAAAACACCATGTGATGTTAATGCACTCTCGAGTCGTGTTCCAACTCTGGTCACTCAAATTAGCCTGTAAATAGGAAACATCATATTTTTTTTTCCTATCTGATAACGATCATTCATCAATGGCTAAGTTTAATATTTCAGTAGGTAGGTGCAAAACTAGACTCAATTCGTCAAAACCATTTATCGATGGCTTATTGTTTAATAGTGGTTGCCATTAGAGACTTGGATTCAATTCTGGGTGGACTAACTGGGCGATCCAAGACATGCTCACATATACTATTACACTGATGTTCCCAAGTAAACCAATGCCAGACATCATATAGATGATAAACTTGCCAACATATCAATCCAGCTCTATAAAAATCATAATTCATATTATGTCATTATTTTCCCCAAAACTTCACATTGGATTCTTAATCATTAGTAAAAAAATCATATTTCTTCCAAACCTGTCAAAAATATCAAGAACCATATTATTGGGGCTGCAATGAAAATGTTTTAAGGACCGCATATAATTAAAATGTCCTAAATGGGGATTGGGAACCTAATTATAAAAAAATTCAAAAATACAATTTGATTCATTTTATTACCTTATTACCCTTCCCGTATAACTAACCTAAATCTAATTCAAAAACAAAACAAACAAACCTAAAGCTAACCCGTCTCTTCTTCTTCTCCATCACCCATCTCTTTTTTTTTTCTTCGACGACGATTAATCGTCGATTCTTAAAATTATCCATCGCCGATTAAACTCTTTCTATAAAATAAAATAAGGACAAAGCAAGTGAGCAAAGGCATAATCAAAATCGAAAAGAAGTCATACATGCAGTGAATTCAACTGATTCATCTTCAAATGAAGATGTTGAACCGAATAATGCAGAATGATGAATGAAGAAGTTGAAATAAAATTTAATACTCTAGAAATGACTGTTATTAGGCAATAATCAAAAAACCCATAATTTATTTCTTCTTTTGATTGGTTAAATAGGTGAGACTGGATCAAGTTACGGTTTTGAATTGGATTTCTGAATTGTGTATGGGTAGGAGTTCTTATTTTCCCAACCGTAAACGAACCATTATGGTTGGGAAATTATGAAATCCCACCTGTAAGAGGTTTCTACGGTTGGGAAAATCAGAACTCCCATTTGTAAGTGATTTGCACAGTTTTTTTTTCCATCTGTAAGTATAGATTTTCCAACCGTAATTGAATTTTTCCTAACCATAGGTAGTTCTGAGTTCTAAAAAAAAGATCTTAGGTTTTTGTTGTGTTTACGTCTGGGTGTTTCCCAACCCTAAGGGAAAAAAATTCCCAACCATAATGATTGCTTCCTAGCCATAAGTTGTCCAGAGTTGCAAAAAAGAATTTTGAAGTATTTTTGTTCAGTTTGCATCTATGAATTTCCCAACCATAATGTGTATTTTCTAGCCGTAAATTGAATTTAGGGTTGGGAAGTTCGAAAGTCCCATCCATAATTTTTTTACGATTGGGTCGTATCCAATATCCCAATTGTAAATAGTTGATTTTATTTTTCTAAATATTACTTGTTTATAAATATTTGAGCGACGTTATATGATATGTATTGAATTTTGTTATATGTATCTATTGAACATAGTCTTTTAAACTTTTAGTAACCGAGGAAAGGAAAATTATAAGAGAATACAAGAATTAACACCAAGGCATGATCAGACTCTAACCCCTCGTCACAACATATCAATTGGTACACATAAAAGAAACAAAGGTGCACTTGTCATTATTGGTAGGAAAAGAGAAGACAAGAGTAGTGAACGTGCAATTGTGGTTTCTCAACAAAAAAATCAAGAGATTGATAACATTCAAGAAGAAGAAAGGGATGAAACAAGTGTTGGTCCATCGGTTGGAACAAATGAAGCTAAGGGTAAAGGCAAAGAGAAGAAGTATCCACCTCCACCTATAACAAGACTAGTTATTGATGCTATGGTGTTTTTTCCTGATAAGGAGAATGGTAAACCTTGGGGGTGAGGCAAGAGATAAGTCAATCTTATTTAGTTACAAAACTTGTATTCATGGGATGCAAGGGTTGGTCGAGGTTTCTAAAAAAAAATCTATAAGTTTTAAAAAAAAATCTAAGGCTTGTTAGAATCATTAATTTGGATTGAGAAAACCCAAATTTTGAGGGGTTTTAAATAAATTTCTCCTCCTACTTTTACTTCTCCCTCTAAAAAAAAGAAAAAACTTTTGATTTGCCAAACACTAACTAATAAATCAGCCATAGTATGATCATTGTTAAGGGGTATGAATATCTTGTCTGATTTGGAAGATGAGGAATCACCTACCTCGTAACTATTGTTAGAATCATTCATTTGGATTGAGAAAATTTAAATTTTTAGGGATTCAAAAAAAAAAAAATTCTTTTTTTACTTCTCCCTCTAAAATCAAAAAAATAAAATAATTTGATCTGATGACTAACACTTAATCAGGAGATCAGATCAGATCTGATGACTAACACTTAATTAGTTTACACCACACTATTTTTCCATATTAGTAACTAAAATTCATATCGTCCCATGAGCCGTTACAAAAAATTTCATCAATTGTAACAGCAGGTGAGCCGTTACATGAGCCGTTACGAATTGTAACATGCAATTTTTTCACTTCTGCCAGCTGCATGCTTAGTAGCACTAGGGTGGTAACATATGGGTTTTGCTTCCACCCATATTAGAAACAACTAGAGGTTATTTCCTCCCCCTCTTACCCATACTTCTCGACTATTACCCCTTCTCTTCTTCATTGCTCTTTCACGTTTCTCCTCCGCCTCTCTTCCCTCTTTTTTTCTGCACTGAAGATTCATCTGTGTAAGTCTGTATTTTAGGGGTTAACCGATTCATCTGTATTTGTTTGTTAATCGATTTTATGGGTTGGTTTCACATCTGTATATGTTCCTTGTGTAAGTCTTTCATCATTGATTTAGGGGTTGGTTTCAGTTTGATAATCGATTTAGGGTTTCAGTTGTTAATCATATTTTAGGGCTTCAGTCTTTCATCATCTAATATGATTCATTTTTTCGATTTCAGTTTGTTCTTCTCAGTTGGAACTTTGAAGAACTGATATAGTTTGCTGCAGCAAGAACCCTGATTTTCTTTAGTTTGCCCTATATGTTCTTCTTTGAAGAATCAGAAATGTAATGAACTTTAACCTTAATTTTTCATTTGATACTTGAAATTATAAAAGCAAGCTTAGTCTTTCTATAAAAAATAACCCTATCTTTGTTTCTCGTCGCTGATATTTAGGGGTTTTGGTTTTTGCAGATTTCTGTTGGCGATTGAAGGCGTTTCTTACACAGGTAAAAACCCAAATCTTTTAGATCTAGGGTTTTACTAATTTTGCAAGATTTTTTTGCATAAAATATGATTTCTTACAGGGGTTTCCCTTGTTTGATAGTAATTTTCGAATGATTTTTCTTCTTCATCAACCTTAGGTTTCTTTTACAACCAATTTTGCTGTGTCTTTCTTTGTTTTCAAATTTCAGAAGCAAATATACTTGGAAACACCAGTTGGAGTTGGTGTTCTCATAATATTGAGACTACTTCAGGTGATGATGATACATGTAATTTGCCTGTGTTTCTACAGCATTGGTTTCTCAATTCAACAAGGAGAAGTTGTTCAATCTCAAAGGATTGGTTTCTACAGCATTGGTTTCTCAACAACTCGATTGCTCATTCTTTTGATTCATTGGGTTACTTCGGTTATTGCTTCTTTCCTTTGCATAGAATTTTGCCATTTTTTTTCGTATTTAGTGGAGATTATATTTGTAGATTGCCATGAAAGGATTTGCTGTAAAGATAGTGGACATGATGAAGGAAGAAAAGCTTTTTGAATCACAAGGAGGTCCAATAATTCTTGCACAGGTGAAAATAGAGCTAATGCATGAGTTTATCTTTGAATTACTTCTATAGTTGATTGGTGATAATCTAGTAACCTATTGCAAATGAGTTATGTTTGATGTGTATCACAGATAGAGAATGATTATGGACCTATAGAGTATGAGCTAGCTGATCCTGCGAGGGCATATACGGACTATGTTGCTAAAATGGTGGTAGGTCTAGGCATTGGTGTACCATGGGTTATGTGTAAGCTGGACGATGCCCCAGATCCAATAGTAAGTTCCAATAGCTCGTGCTTGTCAATAATTCTAATTTCTCAACTTCTTGCTTGCATCCTTACATTTTTGTTTATATCCACTAGCTAAGAAAACATGAGCAGAGAAATATACATCTAATAAGTGTCTCTGTGTCTAATCTATGATTTATTGGTCTCTTAGTTGTTAACAAGAGTTTGAGCTAAAACTTGAACTTGTGGAGACAAAAATGACATTACGTCTAACAAGAACCTGCCAAAGTCAGTGATAATATACTATTATTTCATTCGAACTTCTTAGATTTTGCAACATATAAACACTTGTAATGGTTTCTACTGCGTTGATTTTCTCCAAACAGGCGTTATAAACCAAAAATGTGGACAGAAAACTGGACTGGCTGTTATGCTTTCATGTCTTGTTGGTCTTCGTATTCCACATTCCTGTTGTGCGTCACTTTGTTTATTGATTGCCTGTGGTAATTGGTATTACCATGAGAAAGAACCCTGGTTTAGTATTCTTGTTGGTTGTTTTCTGGCAGGTTTACAGAGTTTATGGGCCTGTTCCTCATCGACCAGCTGAAGACTTGGCATTTACAGAATAGCTCCGTAAGCATTCACTACTGCCAAAACCAATTTTGATGTTTCTCATTCCTTATCCTTCAATAACACTTTTATCTTCTTTATCTTCAGCGTTGAGATAGACCCAAAGGAAGAATTCTTAAAGAATGGGAAGTATCCTGAGCTCACTATATTATCAGCTGGGCATGCTTTGCATGTTTTCATCAACGGTCAGCTCTCAGGTAAACAAGATTTTGAAGCTTTTTTGAGGAGATAAACAATGAGAGCTTTAACAATGATTTCATGGTTCCGTTTTATATATTTCAATTTCCATTTCACAGGACGAAGGGAATGCACCACATTTGTACGTTGAACTGGATTTTAAGGAGGTAAAGATTGAAATGTTCATAGTTACACTGTGGGTTTTACAAGCTATCACTAGCTTATTCTGTGGCATCAGAAATTGAAGTTTACGAGTTAAGCGAAGGCTTGTGGTATGCTCTGAAACTTGTACAATCCTATATATGTATTTCCATCCTAGTGTCAACTTTTTCTTCTTTCTTTGTTCCTTGTAAGTGACATTATGTTAAGGCTTAGCTGTCTTGGATGCAGGATATGATATCTTGAATGCAAGAAGCTGCCTTAACATAATGTCACTTACCTGTCCACCAAATTAATTTTCAGAAAATTATGATTCTGTTCAGTTTCCACCAAATTAATTTTCTGTCATCTGTCAAACCTTGTTACATGTTGGAATTTTTGATGCCACAAACAGTACCAGTAAACTAAGGAATATGCTCATGAAAATGGCTGAAGGGAACTGCAAGGTACAAAGTCATTGATATGTATGAAAGCTACAATTTTAGTTTTCAAAATATATCTGAATTTTTTGAGTTTCAGTTGTTTGTAAGTGAGAATGAACTAAACTTAGGAATTTACTTAACTTGTATTCCCTCAGGATTTGATAGTTAACAAAAAAAAATTTGGTACTTAAACAAATTTGTATTCTTTTTTGATATGAATTGAATAAATGTTGATATGAATTGATTGATTGATTGATTGAAGAAACTATTGTTGAATGTGCATGATGGATGGAATGAAATGTGAATGCAGGTAATTATTTTGAATTCCGGCGTATTTCTGGATGAAACTGGACTGCCAGTCAATTTTGACCTCTTGACTAGGTCAACGTTAACTGGCAGTAAAAAATTTGGCTGTTACAAAAATATTCGAAACATATAACTGTTTCAAAGTACCACATAGTAACGATTTTTTGCTTGTTACAAATTGACACGTAGTAACGGCTAAAGGCTGTTACAACCAAGCCGTTACAAAATAATTCGTAACTGCTTCTGCCTGTTACGAATATCGACGTAGTAATGGCTCTCAGCTGTTACAACCGTCGTTGCAAATCCATATTTGTAACATGCACTGGGAGAGTGCAAAAATTTATATTCTTTTTATAACGCTTGTTTCCTGTTACAATCCTGATTCGTAACGCTCAAAATGGTGTAGTGTTAGATAATTAACTTTATTAGTAAAAATTAATCGAGGGCATTTTAGACATTGTCAAGAATATTAGGATAAGGGGTTCTGAGATTGCTACTTCATGACCCTATTCTGTCATTTTGTCAGCCCTCAAAGCCCCAGTAAGGCGAGTTCCTATGCACCTCTCAAATTTTGAAATTTAATCAAAATGAGCTACTTTGGTCCTAGCAAATGATCAAAATGACCTCTCAATGCTTTGATTTGAGGCTTTGAATTGCGCGACATAGTTTTAGTCAAGCGACAATGACTTGGTCGCTCGACAAAGAGTAAGTCGCTGGCGACATATCATGTCATGTAGATCATGCACCACTACCAAAGTAGCTCATTTTGATTAAATTTCAAAATTTGAGAGGTGCA
>JAJJMC010017017.1:699280-717759 GCA_023531435.1 Papaver californicum
TGACGAAGAAGATGAACCTCCCTGACCACTGGGATAAACAAAGGAAGTCGGCGTTGTTGGTGGAGGTGGGATGGAAGAAACGTGGGATCAAGTGGCAGTCTACCTAGAGCTGGCACTTCCATAACTCCCACATGTTGCGGCTCCGTAGCAATGTTAAGCTTGCTAATCTTGGTGAACCAACTGATATAATCATCAACGTCAACAGGGGCCACGACCAAGTCATCGACATGTTCCCATTCAGGATCCTATCCACTTTCTCTCTATAGCATTTTATAAAAGCTTTCAACCCAGAGACTTTGATTCCACCAGCTTTAAGAACTCTATGCTCTTCATTTCCAACCTGATCAATACAAGACGTTATTTCCATTTATTTTGTGCACTCCACTTCTGTTGGTCATATGGAACCATATCTCCCTCGCATATTATTCACGTCAACATATAAATATCTAACGGTGTAATTCCTACAAACAACATTTTAAAATGATAAAGTTTGCATAAGCTAAAGTTTGCATCAACCTAATGTTTGCATAATCTAAAGTTTGCATATATAAAACCAAAAATAAAATTGCAAAAAATTAATTAGAGAATAAACAAACTTACCGCATTCGAAATCCTTAAAATAGAACGTATTTGTAGTCTTCCACCAACATTCTAATAATACTTGAACAACGGCTGTCATATGGTGCTTAGGGGATAACAAATATAAACGATACCACAAATATTTGCGGACTCTTTCTTTGACTGCACCAGGGAGCCACTCATACACGATACTAAATTTAGTTAACCCACCTCTTAGCTTGGTAAACCGAGTTCTCTTTTGATGGCCTGATATATAACCATCCACTACATCAGTGCCCGCAAGTTGTCTAACCTGTTGAAACCCCTCATCTCCATCCTGATCCCAGTTCACTCCACTCTTTATGCCTTCCCTTGGTTGTACTTTTGTGTTTATTTTATTTCTTAACAAACTCATTGTGGCAGAAGATTTTTTTACAGTAAAAATTTTAAATTAAAATTTACTGAAGAGGGTTTTAGTAGAATTGGATGGATTTTGATAGAATTAAATGTAAAAATGTGAAGAAGAGACTTTCATTTTATAAGGGATAGGGAGTCGGTTATGGACGATAAAAACTATGTCGAGCGATATAGTTTCTATCACTCAGAGCTTTTCCCTAATATCGCGCTCTATTTGTCCAGCCATCTAGCTGGACAAACAAACCTATTTGATATGGGTGCATAGGACTTGGCCTAATAGGTTCTATAGAAACTGTACATTGGGCTGCACCATAGGGGCATTTTAATAAATCACACAAATTTCCTTATAAATGAACCAACCCCTAGAATTTCATTAGAAGTTTTATACAAAGTGTGAGAGTGGAGAGACTAGCAGTTTGAGTGAGTGAGGCGGTGTTAAAGGAAAAAACAGCAAACCGGAGTTCTGTTGTTGCCGTTTCCAGAGTCATATGTGGGGAATCTTTACACATAATCAAAGAAAAGAGAGACACAGATCTTGATATGGGTAGCAGCAACAGTCTAGTGTGGATCAAATATATTGGTAATCACTATGTGATTACCAAAAAACTGGCATCTTTGGATCACAACTAAATGCATTTAGATTATTGTACAGTACGATATCTTATCGTGAGATCGACTCCCATGATCATTTAAACAATGAAAATTATCCAATTGACTGAAAAATAAATTGACTCAAAACATTTTACGTGGTTCAACAGTCAGATTGTCTACATCCACGAATAAAAATTTGTATTCCTTTTATTAAATACCATCATAAGATACAACAAATAATTGATAGATCAAAAAATCATCAACATAATAGCCATAGTAAAACCGAACTTAAAGTTTTACATAAATTCATACCTAAACTCTTTGCTATCACTTCAACGTCTTCAGTCTAATTTCTTTCCAGATTTTTCAACCCCTTTCCTATTATGAGCTTGGTATTTATAGCCAATTTGATGGGTCCCACCGATCTACCTTTCCACCTATTTATTCTTATACATTCTTGGTGCGATATGTAGTCCCGTAAATAGGGCTGTCAATCTTTATCCGAAATCCGACATCCGTTTCCGATAATCCGGGATCCTATAGGATATTATCCGCTATAATGGATATCGGATATCGGATACGGATATTCTTATCGGATATTGAAGGTTAACGAAACGGAACCGGCTAAGCCATTATCCTATAGGATATTATCCGTATCCGATAAGGGTGTAACTGAAGTGTAAAAAAAAGTTAAAAAGTTAAGTGTTCTTCCTTCGTGTCCCCCGAGTCTCAATGCTTCTCCATGATTCTTATCTAAATGTACTGAAACTGTATCATCATTGTCTACACATTAGGATCAAGATTCATTAGAAATTATTAAAGTTTTCAGTAAGTTTTCAGTTTTTTCTTTTTGTGTTACATTTTGCATTTTATGCTTCCTATCGGATATTTATCAGATATTATCGGATATCCGATAACCTTAACGAAACGGAATCAGATATGAAGGTTAAATATCCGTCGAATATTATCGGATATCGGATACGGCTGAGCCAATATCAGTTCCGTTAACATCCATTGACAGCCCTACCCGTAAAGCTTATTTGCAATTTCCACAAGGCCTGATCGTTCCTCCCGCAAGTCTTAGCATGCGTTCTGTTTGCTTTTCGTAATTTCTCACTGGTTATCCCGCAGCTCTTCTGCGATCTTGTAGTTAAGTTATTTTTTTTTGGATTGGGATGATTGTTGCGGTCTTATTTGAATCATGGCATGTTTGACACGTAGTTCTTTAAAGTGAATCGTCAGGCTTTAGTTCTTTTTGATCCGCAGCTTGTAAAGTCGATACGTGTCAGTCATGTATCAATACTCATTATCACTCTTTATAGAGTCATGCTTTCCCGCAACCTGTTGTCAGTCGAGCAGTTAATGTTGTCTGTCTTGATCAGTATACTTTATTTTCCCGCAACCCACGTGTTGGTCATGAATTAATGTTGTCAGGTTCGAACTTTATCGAGTTTGCAGCTGTCAATTCAATGCTTTAACATGCTTTGTTCCAGTGTTTCCCATCTCATTATAGCTTGTTACTTCTTCAATAGTTTTTGGACATGCGTACCTCAGATTTTATTCTCTCACAATTTGCCCCATTTTTTTCCTTTTTTGACAGTTGGTAAAATTTTTGAAAAAAGGAAAAACAATAATTACTTTTTCAATTCCCATGCCTATAATAACTTCCTTTCCCACGTTACACTTTTATCCGCTTTTTTCGCTAGCAGTCACTTTTCTTTGTATGTTTTTTTCAGTTGGCGTTCTTCGAGGAAATCAAATCTCTGAAAAAGTTTTTTTTTTCTTCAGTTTTCGACGATTCGTCAGTTTCAGTTTTCTCCTATTTAATGCCAATTATTTTCTTCATTCCATTCTTTACATCACTTGTCTTCTTTTCCTTAAAGTTTAATGTTTTTTATACCTTTGAACTTCCCAAAGATTCTTCAATACTTTATCATTCTCCTGAACTTTTGTGGTCTAAGATTCTTGCATCGGGGTCAAATTCTTATCTTTTCAATCAATCAGATTCTTCTACCTTTTTCTTCACTGTAAGTAACTCTTTTGCTTTTTTCTTTTTCGTATTTGCTTGTTTATTAGTCTCTATCTCTGCACCTTAATCATTGTAGAGAATGTTAATGATGTCTTTATCTATCTATTTGTTTGAGTAAATGATGATTCTAATGTTGTTGACCTCTCCTTTATTTTTCCTGATCTGAGAATGATTGACTGATTTGTATTTTGATGTAATGATCATCTTGTTGTTTTTTATTTTGCAACTTTTCTTCTCTGTTCTAGATTTTGATCTTAATAAGCTTATTTTTTCTTGTTTTCCTGTGTAGATAAAAATTTATCATGGCTAGAAAAGGTAATGCTCAAGTTACTGGTGACGCTTCTCATCAGGATGATCAATCATTAGTCAGGAAATCATCTCGTTATCATGTATCAAGTAGTCATCCTTCGGAATCTACAAGGCCCGCAAGTATCCGTGTTGTGGTCAAGAATCCTGCTCCCAAGGATAAACGTGCTCATGAAAGTTGTAGTTTTAAATCTGTAAATCTTGAGGAATTCAAGAGGAGTCATGGTCTTCGCTAATTCAAAGTCTCCTTTTATGAGTGTGCTGAAAATGAAATTACCTTGGAAATGATGGAAGGTTTTGAATACACCAATCACAGACTATTAATCCCTGCGGGAGCTCTAGATGCGGGTCTACAACTTCCTTTATACCAAAGTGAAAATCCTTTTCAGTTCGAAGTTCTAGCCAGCCGCAATCAATCCCATCAAGGTTTAGTTCGATCCATATCGCAATATGATGGAAATTGGTGGCGTGGGCTTGATGAATGTAGTATGCGCAGCCAAGGAAGAACAAACTTTACATGTTACATTCCAGACCATGTGGAGCGTAAATATTATACAGTAAGAAATTTTCATGCTACTTATGCGGACTATGTTGTCGCAAAGAATTTCAAGAGATGGAGCGTTGGCCCGAATCGTAAAGGTGGCGAGGGATTCCGTTTGCTTGCGGAAATTGACAACGCCAAGTTGAAGTATATTCCAGGGACAATGCGTCCTCTCAAGGAAAGAATCCGGGAAGATCACGACTACAAATAGTACTGCACCCCTTTAATTATTGAGGGTCCATGGGTCTTCGGGTCTGTCCCGGATAATGTAGTTTGCAGTCTTCTTACTCCTTTCAACGGTTACTGCCCTTGGCGGTTAAATTTTATTGATTTCAAGTTTCCACTTGTCACTGTGGTACGTAGAGTTTCTCTCTGTCTTTTTGTACTTTATATATAT
This sequence comes from Papaver californicum, assembly GCA_023531435.1. Lineage (NCBI taxonomy): Eukaryota > Viridiplantae > Streptophyta > Magnoliopsida > Ranunculales > Papaveraceae > Papaver > Papaver californicum. The sequence goes on from JAJJMC010017017.1 coordinate 704,120, forward strand.
TGCTTAATAGTTAAAGTTTCTTTCTAATGATAAAATTTTCCTCTCCTTTTTATAGCCGCAATCTGAGCCGCAAGCTGATGAGGAAACTGATTCGGAAACCGAGCTACAGGCTGACGTGGGAGCAAAAAATGATGCGGGATTGAAATGCAAGGCCGCAATCCCTGTAGAAAAGGTATTGCTCTTTCCTGAAGAATTTTAATACTCCTTATGAATTTCATTTAACGGGTTATTGTGATTTACTAACACAGTCGGAAGAAAGTGAGGAATGCTCCTCGGGTTTCTATAGATCGGGAAGAAGGAGAAATTTAAGAATCTCCCCTTCAACATCCACTTGATAGGCGAAGGAAGCTCCGCTCCAGAGAATCAAGAAGAGCAGAATGTGCCTCTTCAACTAACCAACTTTGTATCTATGAAAGAAATTCCATAAGCTATTGTTGCGGAAGATGCTCCAGAAGTCAGGGTTAATTCTTCACTTGAAACTACGGTTCCTGATCCTTCCTTCTATCTTCAATTTTCTCCTTTAGATGCTAATGAGCCGCTTGAAGTTGTCCCGAATGAGGATGGTTCAGCTGATGGAGAGGATTACTTTGTACAAGATAGTGGTGCACCGGAAAATACTCCGGAAGTAGAAGAAGATGGTGGTGCACATACTGCGGTTCGGGATGGGTCTGCGGACACCAATGCTGCAGAAAATACGGCAGCAACTTCTCATACCCTTGTTTCAAACGCAGTGGTTGTTGCTGAAACATCTCAACCGAATAGAGAAGTTCCGCAAGCGGATAAGGGCAAGGGAATTGTTGAAGATTTAAGCCTCCTGGGAAAAGAAGAAGAAGCCTTCCAATGGTTCTTGTCTAGAGAGCTTTTATATGTTCCAAGAAATCCTTTACCAGTAAAATATGATAGTGGATTGGTTTCACTCTTGCAACACGTATGGGAGCTGTGCCATATGATGCGGTTAGAAACGCCTGGCTTCAAGATCAAGATGAAACTGTTGATCCCACTTTTCCCATGAACCAACCTCTTTCTTTCGAGGAAACAATTGCGCGTGCAGAGGGACAAGTATATTCTTTCCCGCAACAAGCTCTTGTACAGGTATTCTTATCATTTTTATACCCCTTGATTTCTTTTTAGTTTTAGTCATGCTTATATCTTTTAATTTTGCAGCTTGTTGAGGGTCAGAATGCTGCATTCACCGCATACAAATTCTACAAAGCACGATCTATAATGATGGAGTCCCCAAGTTAAGGATGCTTTAAGCTTGCAGCGGGAAAGTGACATGCTTCGCCAACAATTACTTGACCTTCAAAATCAAGGTTTTATTCTGTCTTCTTTATCAAATTTCCATTAGGTTTTTTACTTTTTCTAAATTAATTCATGGGATCAGCGAGGGATTCAGAACTCATATCTAGGATGCGGCATAGAAATACACAACTAAAGAGCATGTAGTGAAAGTTAACAATGAAAACGGGGAAGTCAAGAGAAGGTTTAACGATCTGGTTGATAGTCATAATTTGGTCAAATGGAGGTATAGTAAATTAAGATCACAGTATGAACTTTTATTGGATGAGATGGTTCGTAAGAAAGCAGAATTTAATGCTTCTTTATTGTGACTAAAGATAGTATTTCTGAAGCATGTGCAAGATCTGATAAATTGGAAAAAGAAAACCGCAGGCTTTGTGTAGAACGCAAGAGTATCCTTGCGGGATTTTCAGTTCATATCACAATTCACAACTTTCTTCGTATATAGCTCAGTTGATTAAGGATAGGGTCAATTTTGCTTCAGAAGCTCATGCTAAAGGAAATCCCCTTGCAAAAGCTCAAGTCAAAATCCGTGATTTATATGACTCCATTATTCACCGTGAGAGTGATATTCTCCGTTTGCACAAAGAAGTAGCAAGGTGTACATCTAGGTTCAATCAATTACGGGATAATGACGCAGAATTAATTCAAGGTCACCAAAATCTTCAAGAACTCACTGCCAAGTACAACAAGCTTTCGGGGGAATATGATTTCCTTGAAGTTACAAAGGATGCAATGGGTTGTGAATTAGCAGAGTTTGAATCCCTCGCAAGAGGTATCTTATTTTCTGTACATTTAAAATTTGCTACTGTTTCCGCTTTGACTAACCCGTTGCTTTTCTTGCAGGTTTTGAAGAAAAATTCAATGAAGCGGCCGCAAGGGCTGCCAAGGATGAGGGAGAACTTGGTGCGGCCACTACTAAGGTGGATGACCTCAGTAAGCAACTAGAGCTGGCTTCTATCAAGGCTACCAAAGCGTAAGCTCAGCTTGATCTTGCCTCTACCAAGGCCAGTGAAGCGCAAGCCCAACTTAAGCTTTTATCTTCTAAAGTTAAAGAAGCCGAAGATAAATTAAAGCTAGAAGTTGCGACGAATGAAAGTATCGTTGGGGACTTAAATGTTGAAAGAGAGAGAATAAACTTTTGGAAAAAAAAGGTCCGGAACTGCGAAACTCAAGTAAATGAATTCATATTGGAGACTGAAAATAAAAAGGCTTATATTAAATGGTTAAGAGTCGAAGCTAAAGCTAAAATTGCACAAGCGGTCAACAACACTCTTGACCAAGTACAAGCTGATGGATTTACAAAAGTTTACAAACGCAGAGATGTACCAGAAAATCCTCCTTTTAAAGGCCTACTTCCCGCACCTTAGATTTCTTTATTGTTGTTCCGTTCTTTTTCATCTTTAGATTGTAATTGCGTTTTCATTTTTCCTTGTGATTTTGTCCCTGCAAAACAGATTTTGAATATATATATATATATATATTGATTGTTAGTTCATTGTATGAGTGTGATTTATTTAACCGCAAGGAAATTTTGTACCTTGAGTTATATTGTGGGTGTAACACATGTCTAACTTCTCTCGGGCCAGAAGGAAATTAGGATGCGGTCCCGAAAGTCTCCTAAAACGGAGAAAGATACAACAATTAATATCACGTTAGGCACACCTGTTGGCGAAAAATCCAATAGTCATACACTCATAGACATTCACATGGACTTTCTTAGAGAGGTTACTTTTTTAGCTTTACCTAATATGAAACCAAATTGATGTATAATTTTATTGCCGATTGAGAGCACTTCCTAAAGTGGAGAGTACCTAGTACAATAATCAATGTCATGTTAGGCATCTCTATGGCGAAAAATCCTATAGTCATAGGCATTTATTTGGATCTTTTAGAGAGATTGCATTTAATATGCTTTACCTATTATGAGCGCCAACTATCACATTATTGCATTATTGATCATGGATAGTATGGTTTGAGATATTGTGCGTTCCAAGGATGCTGTAAAATTCCTCCATCCATATTCCGCAAGTGATATGATCCTTGTCCCGCAATGCCTTGTATAATATAAGGTCCTCCCACGTAAGTGCAAATTTTCCTGCTTTTTTGTCTCTTTGATATTCCGGGATTTGCCGCAGAACATATTGTCCTTCCACAAAATTCCGTAACTTTAATTTTTTACTGTACTCTATGGCCAGTCTTCTTTGATAATTTTCCATTTTTTGAAGCGTAACTTCTCTTCTTTCTTCTAAGTCGTCCAACTTTTCAAGCATTAAGTCTAAATTTTTCTCCCATGCTTTTGTTCTTGTAGTGGGTAGAATGACTTCTGTTGGAATAACCGCTTCAGTTCCGTAGGTAAGAAGAAATGGTCCAGTGGATTCCCTTCTTGTTGTGCGGTATGCCCATAATGTATTATGAAGCTGTTCACACCACTGTTTATGATGGCCATAGAGAGTTTTCTTTAAATTCACAACAATTGTTTTATTTGTTGCTTCAGCTTGCCCATTGTTTTGCGGATAAAGTGGAGTAGACTTATTCTTTCGAATATTAAATGTATCGAAAAGCATATCAATATTTTTTTCCTTATAATTGATATCCATTATCCGAGACTATGGCTACCGGAATTCCAAATCTACAGATTATATTCTCAAATAAGAATTTAAAAACATCGGTATCTCTAGTGTGTGCAAGAGGTTTGGCCTCAACCCATTTAGTGAAATAATCTGTAGCCACAATCAAGTATTTTATTTTTTGAGTACCTTCTACTAATGGTCCAACAATATCTATTCCCCATTTTGCAAATGGCCAGGGGCTCAGTACAAAATTATGTTCTGTGCGTGAGCCTTTATTCTTTTGGCATAACGCTAACATTCTTCACATCTTTTTGCCATATTTTTCGCATCTTTATGCATAAACGGCCAGTAATATCCTTGCGTTTTTGCTTTTAAAGCCAACGATCGTCTTCCACTATGATTTCCCGCATCTCCATAATGTATGTCTTTAAGAATTCGCAGTCGTTCCTCTCGTGATAAACATCGAAGTAAATGCCCCAAAAAGGATTTGCGGTACATAATTATATCCTGCAACTGATAATTCACAGATTTTGATTGCACCTTCCTTGCCTCTTTAGTGCTTGAGGGTAATATCCCATCTTGCAAATATTGATGTATTGGAATTCTCCAATCTTCTCTGGTTAAATCATCTTTTTTTTTTTGTGGAAAACTTACATCATCTTGTACAGCTGCATCTTCAATATCTTCCTCCACTTCTTCTTCCATATTTTCAACGGCCCACAACTTAATTGATGGCTCATAAATACGCCCAATTTTTACTGCTGATGTATTCTGATCTCTTATCATTGAAGAAATGAATGCTAACGCATCATCATGACGATTCTTATCTCTAGACAGATGCCGAAAGGTTATATTTGGGACCTGAAGCGCAATTTTTTTGCACAAGATTTTTATATTCTATCAGGTCTTCATTAAGCGCTTGATATTTCAACTCAATCTGTCGAATTATTAATTGTGAATCACTTGTGATTCGGACATCGCTTATCCCCAATTCAATGACGAGTCTGAGGGCATGAACCACAACTTCATACTCTACTATATTATTTGTATGTTCATCGAATTCGAGTCGGAATGAATGTACCATCCGATCCCCAGTAGGAGTCGTAACTACAATTCCAATTCCCGCACCTTCTTTGTTCCTGACTCCATCGACAAATACTTCCCATCTTCGGGAATTTACAGAACTTAGGATATCCTGAGGATCATCCTCCTTGATCCCGGGAAAACCTTGAATTCCAAAATCATCATCTAACGGAAAATCCACAAGGAAATCAGCCAGGATTTGCGACTTTTGTGCAGTTTGTAACTCAAATAATATGTGGTAATGTTCGAGTTGTGCGTTCCATTTTGCTATCCTTCCAACTTTTCCCGCATTCTTCAGTACAGATTCCAACGGAGCTTTGCTTGGTACTTGCACATAGTGTGTCAAAAAATACGTGCGTAATTTCTGGGTAGCAAAAACCAGTGCTAAGATTAACTATTCAATTTTCGTGTAATTTCTTTCTGCGAGGTTCAAAGTTTTACTGATGTAATATACAATTTTTTCTACCTTTTCATTTGTTTGCACCAATACCGCATATACAACATCTTTTGTTGCGGCTAAGTACAAGGCAAGTACTTCTTCAGGTTCTGGCTTTTGTAAAATGTGGGCAATGTGGCGAGATAAGCTTTAATACTTGAAAAGGCTTTCTCACAAATCTCGTTCCATTCAAATTTATTCTTATTTTTCAATGCGTCAAAAAAGGGCTTACATTTGTCCAATGATCTAGCAACAAAATCTTCCGAGTGCGGCTAAACAACCATTTAATTTCTGTACTTCTTTGATATTCCTCGGAGATGGCATATCGATAATGGCCTGAATCTTTGCCGGATCAACTTCAATTCCTCTTTTAGTAACCAAGTACCCCAAAATTTCCCTGACGTAACCCCAAAAATGCACTTATCAGGATTAACTTTCATTCTGAATTTCCACAAGGCTTCAAATATCTCTTTTAAATCTTGTAAATGATCCTTTGAAAATTTACGTTTTACCAGCATGTCATCTACATAAACTTCGAGTGTGCGGCCTATCCAGGGTTTAAAAATTGCGTCTACCAGCCGTTGATAAGTTGTTCCTGCATTTCTCAGCCCAAATGGTATTCTGGTATAATAGTATAATCCATGCGGAGTGAAGAACGCGATGTGTTCTTGATCTTCTTCAGCTAGAGATATCTGATTGTACCCTGATTATCCGTCCATAAAAGATAAGGCCTCATGACCTTCAATAGCGTCCACCAACAGATCAATGCTGGGAAGCGGATAACTATCTTTTGGACATGCCTTGTTTAAATTGGTGAAGTCTATGCAAATTCTAACTCCGCAATTCTTTTTTGGTACTATTACCATATTTGAAATCCAAGTTGGATACCGCGCTTCTCGAATGAATCCCACATCCATGATCTTTTTTAACTCTCTTTCAACTGGCAAATGATGTTCAGGCGCAACTTTATGTATGCGTTGTCGAAAAGGTGTAGCTTCTGGATGTATATGTAACTCATGCCGTACAATATTTGGATCGATGCCCAACATGTACTCCATCTTCCAAGCAAAAATGTCCACAAAATATTTAATTAGAATAACCAAATTATGCTCCCTTTCCACTTCCATCAACGTTCCAATTTTTATCATTTTGGGAAATTCTTATGTTCCTATGTTGCTAATTTTAGTTTCTTCGATTGACGTAAAGGTGGGTTTGGGAGCTCCTAAAAATGTGGGAGCCCCCTTTGATTGCAATGCGGGAAGACTACCTTCATCAATTTTTTGCATACTTTCCTTTATTGTAATACCTTCATTTGCTTCATATATTGCTTTATTTCCCGCAGTCTTAATCATATATTGGTTCAAGGCTTCTTCTTTAGCCCTCATATTGCACTCTTTTTTGTTATTTTGTTGTTGCTGTTTTTCGCTCTTTATTCATGCGAACTTCTGCTAGAATGCAAGACTTTGCTTCATTTCGATCTCCTTTTATCTCTATCTCCCCTTGTGGTGTTGGAAACTGTAAGTATTGGTGATACGTTGAAGTTACCCCTTTCAATTGATGGACCCATTGTCTACCAATGATGGCGTTGTACGGAGATGAAGCCTCCACTATGCTGAACTTAGTCAGAATACTTATCGGTCCAGCCGCAACATCAAGCAGGATTTCCCCTTTCGGTTTTCAAACTGAACCATTAAACCCATAAATTGTATAACAAGAAGGCATTAGCTGATCATCTTTTAACCCCATCCTATGTAAGGTATCATAAAACAAAACATTAAGAGAGATGCCCCCGTACAAAAGAATTTTGCTTACATTCCATCCAGATACTTGCACTGTAAGTACCAACTGATCATTGTGCATTTCAATCGCTTGGTCAACCTCGTCCGCAGAAAAAGTTAGCGGGGATGACATCCATTCTTCCCATGCTTCAGTAACTCTTTCCGCAACCTTAAAGACTTCGTGACTGCGGATCTTTTGTGCAATCTTTTATCAATAGCTGTACTTATGGACGATTGATCGGATTCAGAATAAGAGATCATGTTAATAGTTTGATTATTTTGAGGAATATTAACATCTTTTCCTTTATTAAACTTTTGTAAAGGGTCGGGTAGTTGAATAAATTCTTTTAACTCCCCTGCATCAATCATCCTTTGTACTTGCATTATTAGTTCCTCCATCGGTTTATGGGATGACCCGATAGCAATTGTATTCACAATAATCCTTGGAGTTTTGTGTGTGTTCTGGTTGTCGCTCTTTTGATTGCGGCCATTGAAAATCTTGTTTGTTTTTTATTACATTTAAAATTTCTGAATAAGGAGTGTTGAGTTTAGTGAAAATTCGCTCCTCAAATTGTTGGACAAATTTTCTTCTTTCCTCTATCTTTGCTCGCTTTGATTTAATATTTGGAGTTTTCCCGCAAACTTCTTCCCGAATCCTCTATAGAATTGGCTCTTTTTGCATTTCCTTGTTGCTGAGATATTATTCTCGGATGCTGCCTCTGAATGTCCTGTAATCTGGCATATTTTTCAATAATATCTATGGGATCTCCTTCAATTTTTGGATTTATATTATGGATATCAACAAAGAGTTGGCTTTCTCGATTAGGTATTCCCCACTTGTAACTATTGATATCAACTTCTGGGGTTACATCCCCAATTGCTTGACAGATCGATTGCCATCGATCTGTATAATCACAGATGGTTTCCTCTGTCGATGAGGCAAGTGATTACAGCTTGTCCATCCCCGCATCTACGGGCCTGTTGTACATGTATGCTTCTAAGAACTTGCGAGTTAACTGCATGTAGGAATTCACCGACCCTTCGGGTAGATCGTCATACCACACGAAAGCTATACCTTTCAAACTCAAAGGAAAATGCCGGCACATAACAACATCATCTTGCTCCCAACGTGTCATGATACGACTGTAATACTTCAGGTAGGTTGTTGGGTCTTTTGTCCCATCGTAGCATTCAAAAATGGGAATACTACATTCATGGGGCATTAGTGCGTATACCAACTGTGGTGCCAACGGCGTTCGCCTAGCTTCTTTTAACACTTCTTCTAATCGTCCACCCTCTTTATTTTTCAAATTCTCAATTTCTTCTCGCATAAGCTCCATGTCCTCATAGCATTTTTTCCACCTGTCATTTTGCAACCTTGATCCATCGAAATTCAATCTATTCGGATAATTTCGCTGGCGCACGGGTTCCACTACTATTACTCTTTGATCCTTATTGGTTCACACTTTTCTTCATGTGGGTTCGCTGGAGCTTACTTCTTTTCCCTGTGTTCTTATTGTAGATGGTTCCACACCATGCTGGGCCTTTTCTCTGAGTATTTGATTTTCTCTGGTCAAAAGTGCAATTTGTTCCACACAAGTCTGTTGTACCTTGCGCATATCATCCATTTCTTCCATTAATTCTTGAATGTGATCAATACTATTTTGCGAATTTTCTTCAAATGAACGACTATTTGATTGATCTTCAGAATTGTTTATGTGATCATTAATGGGTTGTTGTTCTTGTGACTCTGTCACCATTTCCCTTTGTTGAGGAGCCCCTAATGCATTACTCCCCTGATTTCCTGAATTGGCGTCTTGATCTTGCATGCTTCTATGTGACACTGTCCTCCTTTGTGTGAATCCTTTTAATATGTTATGATTTCTTCAAAGCTCAGTCTTGTGTTGCTGTAGGGATTTCTTTACCGGTAGTCTAAAAGAGCTCAGATAATAATTTATGTGTTCTAAATAGTTTTATCATTCTCAATAGATTTTCAAAACAATTAACTTTCTAGTTTACCATAGATTTTGTTAGTTCATGTGGAAACAGATTAATACCATGCTCAAAAACTCAATTGAAAGCTTATTTCACTGCTCCTTGCAGGAATTAAAATTTTTTGTTGAACATGAAAAAATCAAGAACTTGATAAACTAAATATATTGTTTGGTGAAAATTAATGAACTAAGCTTTCAAATCCACGATTTGAAAAATATCCTTTGCAATTTTACATTTATGAAGAGTATAGGATAATAAAAATAAAGAATATGATCATAACGACCAAATTTATATATATATATATATCAACTGATTTATTTAGAGTAAAACCATATATACAGATTTTCATATGAATCTTAACCATTGTATTTTAAAGAGAAGAATTTTCGAATAGAACATGATTCAAAATTTTAACAATGAAAATTTTGACAGGTAGAATATATTCTTTACTACCTCCCTGTTTCTAGCGCCAAATTGTGATTACCAAAAATCTGGCATCTTTGGATCACAAACAAATGCATTTAGATCATTGTACAATACGATTTTTTATCGTGAGATCGACTCTCATGATCATTTAAACAATGAAAATTATCCAATTGACTGAAAATGAATTGACTCAAAACATTTTACGTGGTTCAACAGTCAGATTGTCTACATCCACGAATAAAAATTTATATTCCTTTTATTACATACCATCATAAGATACAACAAATAATTGATAGATCAAAAAATCATCAACATAATAGTCATAGTAAAACTGAACTTAAAGTTTTACATAAATTCATACCTAAACTCTTTGCTATCACTTCAACGTCTTCAGTCTAATTTCTTTCCAGATTTTTCCACCCCTTTTCCTGTTTATGAGCTTGGTATTTATAGCCAATTTGATGGGTCCCACCGATCTACCTTTCCACCTATTTATTCTTATCCATTCTTGGTGCGATATGTATTCCCGTTAAGCTTATTTACAATTTCCGCAAGGCCTGATCGTTCCTCCCGCAAGTCTTAGCATGCGTTCTGTTTGCTTTTCGTAATTTCTCACTGGTTATCCCGCAGCTCTTCTGCGACCTTGTAGTTAAGTTATTGTTTTTTGGATTGGGATGATTGTTGCGGTCTTATTTGAATCATGGCATGTTTGACACGTAGTTCTTTAAAGTGAATCGTCATGCTTTAGTTCTTTTTGATCCGCATCTTGTAAAGTCGATACGTGTCAGTCATGCATCAATACTCATTATTACTCTTTATTGAATCATGCTTTCCCGCAACCTGTTGTCAGTCGAGCAGTTAATGCTGTCTGTCTTGATCAGTATACTTTATTTTCCCGCAACCCACGTGTCGGTTATGCATTAATGCTGTCAGGTTCGAACTTTATCGAGTTTGCAGATGTCAATTCAATGCTTTAACAGGCTTTGTTCCAGTGTTTCCCATCTCATCATAGCTCGTTACTTCTTCATTAATTTTTGGACACGCGTACCTAAGATTTTATTCTCTCACACATTGAATTAGATATGTTTTAATTTTTGCTAAGTTTAAACATAAGCTTCTCCTTCTCACTGCCTCAAATACCCAATGTTTCTAGTTAGCAATAGGATTGTGGCAAAGTATGTAATTTGTTTTAGTTGGATAAAATATTATGGTGAATCCTACTGTTTTTAGAACAATGAATCATGCTATGCAGTTGTTCCATGTATTTACAGAATACCGATGTAGATGCGAATGACAATAGAGTTTAAAAGAAGAACTAACACAAACAGTTTGCTGAACCAGTGCAACAACCATTTGTCATGTATACTGTCGACATTATATATAATTAAAATGAAGCCGGCTTATCGATATGTTTGTTCGATAGAAAATTTGATAAGTTAAATAAAGTAGTAGCTTTAACTAGGCAGATGCACTGCTAAGTAAGCTAGCTAGTTACTCTTTCTTGATTAGATTGACCCTTCTATTGAGTTATGAAGAAGACGCCCCACACAAGACATTCTTCAGGATGTTGTTGAACAGCTTAGAGTTTTCGACTTGAGGTATATGTGATGTTTTCGACATTATCTTCAATAAGCCTGAAATATGACATTAATCCAAATCCTTATCAAATTTCTCCTACTTCACAACATCATATGCAGCTCTAAAACCCAAGGAAAAGTACATAATCATCAATATCCGGCAGAAGTAATTAAGAAGTACGTTATTTTTATCTCAATTTGTAGAAAGAGCAATTGATGCTAGCTGGTAATGAAATAGACAAGAAAAAGGAAAAAAGTGTTGCTTCGGAAAGTGGAAATTGGAAAAATGCCCCATTATAAAAAATCAACATTGGATATATGTCCGTTGTAAATAGGTAGGAAAAATGCCCCAATCTGTTACACTAGTACAAATCTTCACATAGGTCAGGTAGGGAAAATGACTATACAAATTTTCACATAGGCTACAGTTTGAGATCAAAATTTCAAATTCAAGAAATGACTGTTAAATTTAACTCTTCGAGCACCTCCGCTATAATTTATTTATTTACTATTATTCTTAGGAAGTATCTTATATAAATCTCCAATAATATTAAAAAAAGATTGACCAAAAAGACATGGAGATAAAATGAATGTGTATCTGGGATTGACTCAATATTTACCATAATCACATTTAGACTATGCATAAAAGATATACTATCTCTATTTTAACAAAAGTGTTACTATCACTTTTATTTTGGTCTATTTTTAGGAACAAGTGAAAAAGTGATTGTAACATTTTACTTAAACGAAAGAGTATTTCACTCAATAATATTTTTGGTGAAGCGTAGATTATGTACTTTTTTTCCCCTATTTTCGTACTCCCTATTCTAGAATGCTTCCACATAGCTGTCAGATTATTTACCACTACACCAGTGCTACAACATATAAACTCATCTCTCGGAGACCTATGTCGACTACAAGACTGTTGGAGAAAAATGAACTTAAAACGTTTTTTGGTCTTGGTGGGAATGGATCTTAGGACCTAGAAGTCACTATGGAACACTAGCTCATTTTTCACTTTTGTGAATGAACCTTTAGTCCCAAATTGGAGAAACTAAAGATGATTGCTCTTCTTATTACCTTGAAAGTTGCTTCTAAAGGCCCTTAGGGGTTTATACACTTTTGTGGTTGGGGGAGAACTAAGGCTATGGGCTAGTTGGTGCAACCATGCTTTTCACACACGCACGGTGCTTCACACCGAAGCACGCACGCACAGGCACGGGCTCGGGTGCAGGTGTGGGTGCGCTTGCATCTTGCGTCTTGTGGACTTGTGGACTTGCGGCTGTGGCTGCAGGCATGAGTGTCTGTTGCGAGAGCGGGCTTAGCTGCGGCTGCGGGCCAACCAAAACTTACCTTTTTGAACAAAATATATTTTCTTAAAAGAATTTAAGACTAAATTAAATCTTGTTTTAAATATGGGGGGCGTCTGACCCGGTGAGATTTTAGCTGAATTAAAGAGAGAATTATTCTTGACCGTTCCGTTTGAAATATAATATCTGTGCTTCATGCATGGAATTTATTTTTCAATCAATAGCCATTAAAGTTATTCTCTTCTTCTACCTATAAAAGAAAAACAAATTTCTTCATTTTAACTCACTCCAGAAGCAGCTACTATCCTGTCTTCTTTTCTCCTCTTCTTGCTTTGTTTTGCGTACATTACTTGTTTATTTCCCTTCCACTTCTATCTTGTTGTTAAGTTCTTGAGGGTGATTTGTATTGTGCTTATACAAGTCATAACGACAGTTCTATCCTGGACACATCTCCGTTGTTGGGGTATATCATCTCTCAATCTTGAGGAGTACCCACGGACTATTGTGTTAAGGACAATTTGCTGAGCAGGTGGCTCTGTCCATTGTGTGATATCAATTCAGTGATTTCTTAACCTTAAAAAATTCTTCTGTTTAGCATTTTTCATTGTTGCAGATCCAACAATCTTAACACAATATAGATACTTCTTCTCTAACAATGGGTAAAAATGATGTTGACAGACCAGAAAAATTCAGTGGCAAAGATTTCAAAAGATGGCAATCCAAGATGTTGTTCTTTCTGAGTTTTCACATGTTAGATGAATTAGTTCTGAAATCCTTTGATGAGAGTTTAAATGATGCTGGAAATGAAAGGGAGTTGGAAAGTTGGGTTAGACATAACTATATGGCTAAAAATCATATTTTGAATTGTTTAGAAGATGCACTGTATGATTTTTATAATGCAAAAGACAACTTTACTGCTTTTGATTTATGGGATGCTTTAGAAACAAAATACGAAGATGAAACTGTTGGAAGTACGAAGTTTTTGGTAGCCAGGTTCCTGGAATACAAAATGTCAAATGACAAATCTGTGGTTGATCAATTCCTTGAACTTCAGCGTATTATAAATAAAATTCTTGTTGAAGGTATGATGACATATGAAACGTTTCAAGTGTCTGCTGTGATTGAGAAATTACCTTCTTCTTGGTCTGAATACAAACGTAGAT
>JAJJMC010017017.1:717769-750410 GCA_023531435.1 Papaver californicum
TGTGATTGAGAAATTACCTTCTTCTTGGTCTGAATACAAACGTAGATTGAGACATGAGACTGGTGAAGTCAGTATGGTTGATTTGGGTAAGAAGATTCAAGTAGAAGAATTACTGTGTTCCAAAGAAAATAATGTAACTTCCGCAAGGGACATCTCCAACAAGGCTCATGTAATTTAACACAAGTCCTCCAATATTGAAAAGGGCAACAACAGCAAACGCAAGCTTGGTAATCACAAGAAAGGTATGTTTCTGAAACCCAAATCTGGCATTGGTAAAATTAAAGGTGCGTGTTATGTTTGCGGAACTCCTGGCCATATGCCAATGAACTATAGAAAACGTAAAGACTTTAAAAACAATGCTAATTTGGTTGATAACAACAAGAACGAGTTTTCTGGCACGGTGACTGAAGTCAATTTGGTAACCAATGTGAGAGACTGGTGGGTAGACTCTGATGCTACCAAGCATGTCTGTGGAAACAGAGATATGTTACCCTCCTATCAGAAGGTATGGGAAGGGGATAAACTCTACATGGGTAACTCGTCTGTAGCACAAGTTGCGGGAAAAGGCAAAGTTGGGCTAAAGCTCACTTCTGGCAAAACTCTCACATTGAATGAAGTTCTTCATGTTACGAACATCTGCAAAAATATTGTATCTTGTGGTGTTTTAGATGATAAGGGTTTTAAACTTTTTTTTGAATCTTGGATAGTTATTGTCACTAAGGGTAAGGATTATGTAGGAAAGGGTTATAATACTGAGGGTCTCTACAAATTTAATGTAACCTCTGATGAAATGAATAAAATTGATTCTTCTGCTTATGTTTGTGTGTCATTGAATGTTTGGCATGGTAGACTTGGTCATGTAAACTATAAGTCAATGAATAAAATGGCAAGCATAGGTTGCATACCCAAATTTAGTTTGGATAATGAACATAAATGTGAAATATGCGTAGAATCAAAATATGCTAAAAAACCTTATATGAAAAATATTCAGAGAAATTCTAAACCCTTGGATTTAATTCATTCAGGCTTAGTTGACATGAAATCAGTTCAAACTAGAGGTGGTAAGAAATGGTTTATCACTTTTATAGATGATTGTACGAGGTACTGTCACATATATTTACTTAAAGGTAAGGATGATGCCTTAGAAGCCTTTAAGATGTATAAACTAGAAGTTGAAAACCAAATGAGTGCTACCATTAAAACTGTCTGACCGTGGTGGTGAGTATGTAATTCCTATAGGATATTTTTGCATAGAACACAGCATTATACACGAAGTAACCCCTCCTTGTTCACCACAATCTAATGGTGTGGCTGAATGGAAAAACCGAACCCTTAAGGAGATGATGAATGTCATGTTAATTAGTTCAGGATTACCTGCAAACTTGTGGGGGGAGGCCGTCCTCTCATCTTGTTATGTCTTGAACAGAGTACCCTTTAAAGGATCTGACAAAACTCCATATGAGTTATGGAAAGGTAAACAACCTTCTTATGCATACTTTAAAGTGTGGGGGTGTTTGGCTAAGGTGTTCATTCCTCCACCTAAGAGAACCAAGATACGACCCAAAACTGTTGATTGTGTCTTCATAGGGTATCCTGAACATACTACTGCATATAAATTTATGGATGTAAGTTCTGAAATATCTGAAATTGGTGTGAATACAATTATAGAATCTAGGGATGTTGTGTTCTTTGAAAATATTTTTCCTTTGAAATCTGAATATCGCATGATATGTTTTGATCCCCTGGATGTCCCTTCCACTAGTCAGACATTACCTTTAGAGGAAGATGATTTTGAATTTGAGCCTAGAAGAGGTAAAAGACTTAGAACAGAAAAATCTTTTGGGCCAGACTTCATAACATGCTTAGCTGAGACTGATCCACAGAGTTATAAAGAAGCCATGAATTCTTCTGAAGCTCCATGGTGGAAAGAATCCACCATTAGTTAAATGGATTCCATTATACAGAATGATACTTAGGAGATTATAGATTTACCTCTAGGTTATAAACCCATAAGTTGTAAATGGATCTTCAAAAGGAAACGTAAGGTAGATGGAACTGTGGAAAAATACAAAACTAGATTAGTATCTAAAGTCTATAAACAGATAGAAGATGTAGATTTCTTTGATACTTATTCACCTGTTATGAGAATTACTTCCATTACGATGTTAATTGTTATTGCTGCCATTCATAACTTAGAGATACATCAAATGGTAATAAAAACAGCTTTTCTAAATGGTGAATTAGATGAAGAAATTTATATGGACCAACCTGAGGGCTTTGTAGTGAAAGGTTGTGAAAACAAAGTTTGTAAACTGAAAAAATATTTGAATGGTTTGAAACAAGCACCTAAACAGTGGCATGAAAAATTTGATCATGTAATGATTTCTAATGGTTTTAAAATCAATGAATCTGACAAGTGTGCTTACACTAAACTTGTGAATGATGCATGTGTGATTGTATGCTTGTATGTTGATGATACGCTTATACTTGGTACAAACATGGATGTAATTAATTCGACAAAGATCATAATAAATGAGAACTTTGACATGAAAGACTTAGGCCCCGCTGATGTGATCTTAGGGATGAAGATTAGAAGAAATTCTAATGGATATAGTCTTAGTCAATCTCATTATGTTGAATTTGTGCTTAGAAAATATAACCAGTTTGATTGTAAACCTGCTTGTACTCCTTTTGATCCTTGTTGTAGACTCAAAAAGAATAAGGGTAATGGAGTTTCACAACTTGAATATTCACGTGTTATAGGAAGTCTGATGTATTTAATGAATTGTACGAGACCATACATTGCTTATGTTGTGAGTAGGTTGAGTAGGTATACTTGTAATCCAGGGCAGGAACATTGGGATGCACTTATTAGAGTGTTAAGGTACTTGAAGTACACTTTGAACTTTTGTTTAAATTATGAGAGATACCCTGCGGTCCTTGAAGGATTTTATGATGCAAACTGGATATCAGACTCAGAGGAGTCTAAATCTTCGAGCGGATATATGTTCACTCTAGCGTGTGGTTTTGTATCTTGGAAGAGTTCCAAATAGATATGCATAGCTCGATCCACTATGGAAGCAGGAGAGGAATCCGCTTGGATAAAATGCTCTTTAGAAGACATTCCTCTTTGGCATAGGCCTGTTCCAGCTATATCTATACATTGTGATAGTCAAGATGCAATATCTAATGCTAAAAACTGCAACTATAATGGGAAGTCTATACACATTCGTAAAAGACACAATTCTCTAAAACAACTAATCTCAACTGGCGTTATTTCTGTTGACTTTGTGAGGTCTAAGGAGAATATCGCAGACCCTTTGACGAAAGGTTTGTCCAATGAGATATTTAGTAATGCATCGAGGGGGATGGGGCTTAAGCTCATTAAATAAACTTGTCATGAAGGATACTCAACCTTGCTGACTGGAGATCCCAAGATCAAGGTTTTGAATGAGACAACTAATTTTGGTGGGTTAAAGGAAACACTATCAGAGAATTTCATTCTCTGTCCCTTCCCTATGGTGTAGACGTGATATTGTGACTGCATGTGAAGGATGATTTTTTATTAAGTCTTAATGAGTTTTATAGTTTCAATTTAAGATTGAAGTGGGGTGTAGCAGTAAACACTCTTGATAGAACTCACCTATCTGAATGAGGAAGTGGGCCGCTTCCTATGAGAATTGAGCTGATTCTCTAGAGCATTATGAGAAACGGGATACATCCAGGGCCAAAATGGACACAATGGCACGACCTTGACAACACCTAGAGAGATATTACGCGTGGAAGTTATTGATGAACTACACCAAACGATGGCAGTTCAAGACAACGCGTTCACTGTCCATCAAGTAGTTCCAGTAATTTCTCACTAAGCAAAGGTTCAAGACCTTATGGACACCTATTTCCTAAGTGGTATTTCTCGCTTTCTGATTTATGATTTTCATCGGGTTTTCATTCATGTGGGGGATTGTTGGAGAAAAATGAAATTAAATTGTTTTTTGGTCTTGGTGGAAATGGATCTTAGGACCTAGAAATCACTATGGAACACTAGCTCATTTTTCACTTCTGTGAATGAACCTTTAGTCCCACATTGGAGAAACTAAAGATGATTCCTCTCCTTATTACCTAGAAAGTTGCTTATAAGGGAGGGCCCTTAGGGGTTTAGACACTTTTGTGGTTGGGGGAGGACTAAGGCTATGGGCTAGTTGGTGCAACCATGCATTTCACACACGCACGGGCTCGGGCTCGGGCTTGGGCTCGGGTGCGGGTGCGCTTGCGTCTTGTGTTTTGCGGTTTGCGGTTTGCGGACTTGTGGACTTGCGGCTGCGGGCATGAGTGTGTGTTGCGGGAGCGGGCGTAGCTGCGGCTGCGGGCCAACCAAAACTTACCTTTTTGAACAAAATATATTTTCTTAAAAGAATTTAAGACTAAATTAAATCTTGTTTTAAATGTGGGGGGCGTCTGACTCGGCGAGATTTTAGTTGAATTAAAGAGAGATTTATTCTTGACCGTTTAGATCCGTTTGAAACATAATCCGTGCTTCATGCACAAAATTGATTTTTCAATCAATAGCCATTAAATTTACCTATAAAAGAAAAACGAATTTCTTCATTTTAACTCATTCCAGAAGCAGCTACTATCATGTCTTCTTTTCTCCTCTTCTTGCTTTGTTTTGCGCACACTGCTTGTTTATTTCCCTTCCACATCTATCTTGATGTTAAGTTCTTGAGGGTGATTTGTATTGTGCTTATACAAGTCATAACGGGCAGTTCTATCCTGGACACATCTCCGTTGTTGGGGTATAGCATCTCTCAATCTTGAGGAGTACCCACGGACTATTATGTTAAGGACAATTTGCTGAGCAGGTGGCTCTGTCCATTTTTTAATATTCAGTGATTTCTTAACCTTAACAAATTCTTTTGTTTAGCATTTTTCATTGTTGCGGATCCAACAAAGACAAGCATGCTTAATTACCCACCTACCGTGGCACCGACTATCGTTTGATCAAAATCATGCTCAAGTAGATTCGAACAGATAAAGAAATTTATAAAGACATAAGTTTTCCCAAATCTTAATGACTTCACTGTCTATGTTACAACTTTCTTGCTTAATACGCTGATAAAAAAAAGCTTTCTTGCTTACAAAATTGGGAACAAGTCGGACCTATTTATAGAAGCTTCAATGACTATTAACATGATAAGAGCCACTTGGTATTTTCTGCACTCTGATTTGCCTTGTTTAATTAGACGTCCCTCAATACCTTTATTCAGTTTGATCTCTTACTTGAATTTGCTTCCTTGATCACAAGGAACTGGTGAAGACGTTGGTGAAGGAGCTAGAAGGGAACGTATCCTGTTCCATGAATCTTGTTCGCCGAAAACTTGGCTCCACATGTGTCATTGTATATCAGGGTTTTGTTGTTTAATTACATTATAAAACTTGATTGTCTCATTATACATTATACCATCTGCAATGCTTGCGAGGAAATTTCTGTACCAGGCCTTTTACCAATCGAAAAATGTTTTATGCCTTGTCATACAAGTTAACTTACTCGAATCCTCTTGTTTGCTGCTTGGATTAGATGCACTCTAAGACTTTCCTCTTGGGCCTGTTCATACAAAGGGAAGTTATTTGGTACACCATGTGGTGTTTACGACTAATTTATTTCCAATGCATGAGCAGCATTCTCTTAGATTTCTAATTAAGAGACATTTTAAGGATAAAAGATGGTTGCAATTATGCCTTTTACAACATTATTCTCATGGTATCAAAATTCATAATAATATATGAACAATAGAAATCTAAAAACGAAGGATATGTTTTTTCTTTGTTCTCTTGAGGAAATGCATGTACAAAAGCTGTTAAATGGTGGCAAAGCAAGAAGGCACAAAAAAGAAAGGAAGTAACTATCATGAAATTATTAAAAGATTGACGTATATACCTCTAAGGAAGACACAATTGCCGGTGTGTTTCTCAGTTCCTCTAAGGTTTTTGTTTCTTGTCTTACTGTATCTATAAGTTGATTAAGTAGAAGAGACGTTTCCTTAACCTCGAGAAAACTTCGCTCCACTGTTTCTTCGATGTTGTTCATGAGATTCACTGTTGTACGCATGGTTTTGTAAAGGGATACCATGTCGACCTTCATTAGACTCAAAACAAAGATATGGTTATATAGTA
This sequence comes from Papaver californicum, assembly GCA_023531435.1. Lineage (NCBI taxonomy): Eukaryota > Viridiplantae > Streptophyta > Magnoliopsida > Ranunculales > Papaveraceae > Papaver > Papaver californicum. The sequence goes on from JAJJMC010017017.1 coordinate 723,944, forward strand.
TCAGCTGTTAGCAATTTTTTCAATAACTAATTTATTTAATTATTAATTAGTCAAAAGAAAAATAAATAAATGAAGTGATCCATTTAGTGGGAAGTTGGAATTGATCAAGGCAACTCCCCATGACTCTCTCCACTTTAGAAAACCACCCCACTTCATCCTATCATGCCAACTACTCTATGATGGATAGAGTTAGTATATGGAAATGATAGCAAAATTAAGGATTAAGGTCACCAAATTCACTCTCATATGAAAATACACCATCTAAGTTGAGGAGGAGTGTTTGGAACCAAAGTTCTAATCAAGTGATCATATAGAGCATACTCAAGGATTAAGCTTTCAAATAGCAATGGCTGGAGGTATTTATCAATCTCTTCTTTTGCTTCCGCTTTTAATTTGTATGTTCATTCTGTTACTAGAACAGGCATTTAGGTCTTACATTTGGTATCAGAGCCTGTAATCACCTCTGCCTTGCTTGTTATGGAATTATTTTGTTGATGAGTTTTAATTCCAATAAGCTTTCATAAAATTGATTTGGCTGTTAATAATTTTTCAACTGTTGGTTAGGGCTGGATTTTGATTATGTCTTAGTCGAGTATCTCATATGTCTTTTCTTAAATTTTGAAGACAATCAGACATTGTTAAGGCTCCGAATAGATTGATTTTCGGAACTATTTTTCTGGAAAATTCAGATACCATGTGATACCGAGGAGCTCTTGTAAAATATTATCCAACCGTTAGATGGTTCTCATAATTTAACTACGTATGATACTTGTTGTTATAGTTGTCCTGTAAAAATTTCAGGAAGATCGGACTCCGTTTAGTACCCCATAACCCCTGCTAGATCAAACTGTGTCAGTAGTGAATTATGTTGAAATAAGGTTTATTGAATACCGTAGTCTGGAAATTCCAGCCGTTAGAACATGCTGAAAATTTAATATGTTGTAGTGTAGGTTCTTATAAGTTTTCAGGTTGAATTTCATAAAAATCAGGTAAGTGTAACGTCACTCTTTACCTTTAAATGTTAGTTTTAGTTTGTGCTGAGATTATGTCTTTGATCAAGTAGACGACAATATTTACGGTTAAATTGCCAATTTACATTAATTAGTACATACAGAGACTTGGTAAACATAAACGAGATATTGTGAGTATTTCTGAAAGGTTATGTTTGGGTGACATTAGAGAATATAGTTTTGCAGAATATATTTAATTTAAAAACTAAGGATGTTTATGTTCTGTAGCTAAATTAAGGTATCGGCCAAACCCCACAGTGATAAGTTTATGATGCTTTTAAACTCGAGTATGACTTCGATTTTACGGGGTCTAAGTGAACTTTTAGAGTGATAAAACCATTGAGTGCACATACAATCTTTAATTTTTCACATGATAATTTTGTTCTCAATCACATACAGGCATATAGAGAATCATTTAAATATGTATGTTTAGCTCTAATAGTATTTGTTGTATTATTATTTGTTGACATGTGCAATGGTTATAAATAAAACCATTAGGATTGTACATGAACAAAGATTAAAGAAATATGTCAAGTGATTTAATAATTTAAGTAATTAGAGAGTAGCCACAGCATCTCTAGTTATTTAAAATTTTCTTAAGAAATCACATGTGGAAACTAGACATAAATTTGTAATTAATGATACGTAATATGATGAAATATGCCCACAGGAAATTTTATTATATTTATATGATTAACTGGGGTGAAATATTGAATTATGTTTCTTAATCTACCCACAGGAATTAAGGAATGAATGTGGTTTAATAGTTTCATCATGTAGTTATGAATCTAATTTGAGTAGGACTTTAGCCCACAGACAAGTTTTATGTCACTAGATTCATATTTTTTATATACATGACTTGCATTGGTAAATCATGATTAAGTTTGAGTCTCAAATTTTTGTTTATAAGCATGTATATATTTTTCTTTGCAACAATTTTAACTGGAAATATTTCTGATGTCACTTGTGACATTCCTGAATTAAAGGGTGATAACTATAAGGTGTGGGAAGAAATAGTGCTTTTACAATTGGGATGAATGGATATCGACTATGCTATTCGGAAAGACGAACCACCTAGCATAACTGAGACTAGTGCTCTAGATGCAGTTGATCTTTATGAAAAATGAGATCGATCTAATCGTCTCTCATTTATGTTCATAAAGACCAAAATTTCTAATAGTATTCGGGGTTCTGTCGATAAGCATACTAAGGTTAAAGATCTCCTTAAAGCCATTGATGAGCAGTTTGTAAGTTCTGACAAAGCTCTTGCTAGCACCTTAGTTATGAAGTTTTCATCCATGAGACACAATGGGTTTAAGAATGTGCGTGATTATATCATGAGCATGAGGGATAGTGCGGCCCAACTTAAGGAATTGGAAGTTACCATGTATGATTCTTTCCTAGTTTATTTCATTTTGTGTACTCTTCCTCCACAATATGGCCCCGTACACACATAAGGATAAATGGTCAATTAATGAACTTATGACCATGTGTGTTCAAGAGGAGGGGAGATTGACGATGGAAAAGGGCAAAAAGGTGAACCTTACTATTGCTTCTTCTTCAAAGAAGAAAAGGGATCACGTTAAGGAAAAGGGAAAGCTTCCAGCTAACCAAGCATAAAGAAGGAGTCTCCGTGTTTCTTTTGTTAAAAAGAAGGGACACATGAAGAAGGACTTCATTAAGTTTAAGACTTGGCTTAAGAACAAAGGTAATTCTCTAGCGTTTGTTTATGAATTTAATATGGTTAATATTAATCATAATACATGGTGGATTGACTGTGGTATTACAATCCATGTTTCGAATACCTTGCAGGGTATCAAAAACCTAAGGAAACCAACGAGAAGTGAACATTACATCTATTCAGGCAGTCAGATAAGTTCACATGTGGAAGTTGTTGGGACATGCAGTTTAATTTTAAGTAGTGGTTTTATTTTGCATGCACCAAGTTTCACTAGAAACTTGATTTCAGTTCCAAGACTTGTACCTTTAGGAATTTCCTTTAATTTTTCAGATTCTGGTTTCAGTATTCTCAGAAATTATGAAGTTATTGGTTATGGTATTTTGTCTATCGTCTTTATTTGTAAAATCAAATCACTCATAGTTCTATGCATGTTAATATTGGGTTAAAAAGATGTATTATGAATGAGGACTCTTCTATTTTATGGCACCGGAGATTGGGACATATCTCCATTGAGAAAGTTAAGAGATTGGTAAAGGATGGGGTACTAGGTATTTTAGACTTTATCGATTTTGATACTTGTGTTGGTTGCATTAAGGGAAAGCAAACTAACAAACACAAAATTGATGCCAAGAGAAGTTCAAACCTATTAGAGATCATACAGACAGACATTTGTTGTCCGGACATGAATGCTAATGATCTGAAATACTTTATCATCTTCATAGATGATTATTCACAATATATGTATCTTTACTTGTTTCGTTCTAAAGACGAAGTTTTGGATGCCTTTAAATTTTTTAAGATCAAAGTAGAGAAACAATGTGGTAAGCACATTAAGATTGTGAAATCATATAGAGGTGGAGAGTACTATAGTAGATTTCTTCATAGCACTACAATTGTGGAATCAAGAAATGTTAAATTTCTTGATAATGACTTGATTAGTGGGAGTGATCAATTTCAGAATATTGTTCCTGAAAAAGATAATGATCAACTTCCACCTACTGTTTCAAGTCACAAGTTGATTGTCAACTATTTCTAGTGACTATTTAGTGTATCTGCGAGATTCAGATTGTAATATTTGAGCCGATAATGATCTTATGTTATTTTCACAAGCCATATATTCTACAGATTCATACTTATGGATCAATGTATATACCTTAAGGTCAGTGGGAGCAAGATTTGTTTTCTTGTGTTCGATCAATGTATATACCTTAAGTGTAACACCCATTGTAAAAGATGATTGGTTCAGTTTGGACCAATGCCCCAGGAATGACATTGAAAGGGAACAAATGAAAAAATGTTCCACATGCTTCAGCTGTTGGTAGCATTATATATGCTCAGGTCTATACTAGACCCGACATTTCATATGCCGTTGGAGTATTAGTAAGACATCAGAGTAACCCAGGAATCGATCACTGTAAGGCTGCGAAGAAAGTATTGAGATACCTTAAGGGTACTAAGGATAACATGCTTATATATAAACGACAAATAGTCTTGAAGTAGTAGGCTAAGTTCGTTTCTTGTTTTGAGAATGCCTCACATGGTGTATGATGAAAGGCTTCATATCTGGGCTAAGAGTTGTTGACTCTATTAGCCGACCATTAAGAATGTATTTTGACAATTCAGTTGTTGTTTTATGGCTAAGGATAATTAGAGAGGAAGTCGAAGTAAACACATCGACATAAAGTATCTAGCCGTAAAAGAACGTGTACAAGAAAAGAGTGATCATTGAACACATTAGCACTGAATTGATGATAGCTGATCCCTTGACTAAAGGCATGCATATTAAAGAATTCAAGGATCATGTATTAAGGATGGGACTTGGTCCTATTATGTAGTGCATTCTTTATGTTTTTCTGAAGCTTTCATTTAGTTGGATTATTTCTCATTTGGAATTATGTACGTACTTACTTTAGTTATTTTGTTGAGAAATATCATTAAAGTTTGACCTAGAGTAAACATATGGTTTACTCATTAAGTTAAGTATAAGTGGTAAAAGACTAAGTATATTGTGATACATGGAAGATTAATTCTTGCTCTTAAAGAGGATTAGTCGCCATGATCCGTATATGAAGTCTCTCGTTAAATGGATCAAGTGGGAGAATGTTAGCAATTTTTTCAATAACTAATTTATTTAATTATTAATTAGTCAAAAGAAAAATAAATAAATAAAGTGATCCATTTAGTGGGAAGTTGCAATTGATCAAGGCAACTCCCCATGACTCTCTCCACTTTAGAAACCCACCCCACTTCATCCTATCATGCCAACTACTCTATGATGGCTAGAGTTAGTATATGGAAATGATAGCAAAAATAAGGATTAAGGTCACCAAATTCACTCTCATATGAAAATACACCATCTAAGTTGAGGAGGAGTGTTTGGAACCAAAGTTCTAATCAAGTGATCGTATAGAGCATACTCAAGGATTAAGCTTTCAAATAGCAATGGCTGGAGGTATTTATCAATCTCTTCTTTTGCTTCCGCTTTTAATTTGTATGTTCATTCTGTTACTAGAACATACATTTAGGTCTTACATCAGCGACATCAATATGTTATATCTAAGTAGACATTCATTGTATAAAATGATTTGAGACTTTGAATTACCCACCTTAGCACCATTTACTAAAGGTACACTGATGGATAACGATGACAAATTTCCTGCTAATGTTGTTAAGGCTTCTGAATTTTTCTTTTCTATTTTTGACCATTTATTGAGCAGATTGAGTTCAGGATTAATGATTGGGGGGCCATCTTGCAGAAATGTTCTGGATTTTCAAAATTTGGAAAAATGCCCAGTTATGTTAGTTTTTTCATTTAAAAGGGAGCGTGCGAGTCGTTACGTGCAAAAAAAAATAGAAATACCCAAAACGTTCATCTTGGAGAAATGCTCCGGATTTTTAAAATTTGGGGAAATGCCCCGTTATGTTTCCTTCTAACTTTTATACTAGTAGAATTCCTAAGACAATTTTACAAGGGTTATCTTGTGTTATTTCCTTTTTTTAAGCAATTATTAACGATATACATAAAATGATATTGTGACTTTCAATTGAGAATGACACGTGGCAGCATCTGGTAGCTTTACTAATAAACGGTTCGATGCTAGGACAGATGATGACGTGTAGCAATCTGGAAAAAAGGACATGGAAGTCATTTTTCTCAAAGTTCATTCCTTTTTAGTAATCACGTGAATAGCACGTGACAAATCTTAATTTCACGCATGACCAATTTCTGTCTTAATCTCAGTCCGAAGCATTTTTCCAAGATGAACGTTTTGGGTATTTCTATCTTTTTTCACACGTGACGACTCGCACGTTCCCTTTTAATGGAAAAACTAATAGAACTTACATTTTTCCAAATTTTAAAAATCCGGAACATTTCTCCAAGATGACCCCCATTTTTAGGCATTTCTCGTATTTCCCCATAATCCCTAATCTTTTGCCTTTCCAGTTCAGCTTCTATTACCTTCCTCCGAATAATTTCTGCTTCAATAATTTCTTGTCTGATTCTATTTTTTTTCAAGTTCTATTTCAATTGCTTCTCTCAAATGAATTGAATCCCTCATTAAATCTGCTCTTGGGATGTCATACCCCACTACAACAACAAAGAAGAAACATAACGAAATTTTAGCGTAAAAGTGTACTTTCATTTTATGAAAACGAAATGCTAATGCTAGTGTAAATAAAAAAAAGAGGGTTTTTTTCTCCATACTACTCAATGCTTGTTCTGTGAAGTGCTTGTTGAACTCGAAGGAGGAAGATTTGTATAAGAAGATTTATATCCGTCTGATCCATATCCATAGTCCATTGGAAATGCCAAATGAAGAGGAGAACGGAGATTTGGAACAGATTAAGTGATTCCTACTAGGGTTTTGAGCAACAAAGGAAGGGAGGAGGCCGGAGGGGGACCAAAGGAAGAGTTATGCTACTGTCTACTGAGTACTGACTACTTAGCCAGTAGGCTATGCTCGAACATTGTAAAAAATTTAGAAAACAATTTTGTTTAATTACCGATGATAATATAATCTTCATGTTAAAACTAAGACGTGCCGGAGTTATTATCGGGCATGACCAGAAATCATGTGGGCTATGACCGCGCAGGTTCAAAGGTTTTTCCTCAAGTTCCGGTAGGATGAGAGACGAGATGTAGCGCAGTTGGGTTAGCGCCAGAGGGCCGTAGGTTCGAGTTACTACATCCCAGTAATTTTTCATTTATTCGAATCCTGCTGTTCACGCTTTTTAGATTTTCTTACAAATTTTGATGTAAAATGCAAATGTGGCTTTTTCTCAAAGTTCCGGTAGGATGAGAGACGAGGTGTAGCGCAGTTGGGTCAGCGTCAGAGGGCCGTCGGTTCGAGATACTACATCCTAGTTAATTTTTATTCTTTGGACGAGAACTTCCCATATTAAAATAGGATGTGATATATGCATATGATGTCACCGATGTGTCGCGTCGTGGGGACGCATGCCTCCAAGTGTTGGACGCGAGACTGACGCAAATAAGTGATCATTTTAGGTGTGTTCGTGCGTCCAAATATCTGATACGAGTCTAACGTGGACACTTGACCATTTTAGATGCGTTCGTGCTATCCAGTTGGGTTAGCGCCAGAGTTACTACATCACAATCAATTTCCATTCTTTGGACGAGAACTTTAGCGCCAGAGGGCCATTTTAAACGAGGTATAGCGCAGTTGGATCAGCGCCAGAGGGATGTAGGTTTGAGTTACACATCCCAGTCAATTTCCATTCTTTGGACGAGAACTTCCCATATATTTGAAGCTGGATAGAAGGATGCATCTAAAATGATCACGTGTTCACGTTAGACTCGCATCTGATATTTGGACACACGGACACACCTAAAATGATCACGTGTTCGCGTCAGTCTCCCGTCCACACTTGGACGCACGCGTCTCCACGACGCGATACATCGGTGACATCATATGCATATGTCACATCCTATTTTAATATGAATGTATATATGCCTAAATTTTTTGTATATCTATTATTTTATTGGTGTATGCGTTTATTCTTATATAAAATTATTATTTATCAACAATTTATTAATATTGTTAAGAAATTACATTCAAATATATACAATCTGGTGGAAAATATCACTAGCTTCATAACGTGTCTGCATTCTAGTTTATTGAGAATTTATCTGTATCCGCGTCCGCATCACCGTATCCGCGTCAGTGCAACCTAGATTTGAAGGTTTAGGAAGACTTTGACAAGATCAAATTAGTTACAAAACCACTAAATTTACACATAATTTCAGTTTTCACGTGCCTGAATATTGTTTCTTTGCTCTCATTTTAATTATTAGTTATTTATCGTTACAATTGATTAAGATTTTGGCAACTCCTTGCCAGCTATAAATGCTCGGAAAAGATTAAATGCGATTTTTGGCTGGAACAGCGGGACTTCATGGCCGGCTCCTCTTATTGTGGCAAATGTCAGCCCTTTGTACACTTCCGTCCATCCAGCAACCTGTAGGTAACACAAAATTAAAATAGCAGTCACAATATATATGAGCTTAATGTATATAGGCGTCAATGGAACCTTATATTTGTTGGTTCAGCAGTTCAGCTGATTATGTATTTATGTTCCCATGAATGTATCTGCTAAAACACGGTTGGCATATTTTTATTAATATACTTTTCACTTTTGACAAAGGCCTAAAACTTCAAAATGATAATAACTTTCCATTGATCATCCGAAATTTTTTCCCTCGTGTATTTAAGACCGTTTAAGTTTCGTTCCAGTCTGCATAAGATGTGTGGTAGATGCTGAACTGAAGAGCAAACAATTTTTTTAATGTAAACTGACCTGGCCGCTGGAGTACCACGGATACCATCGAGTCTTTATAGTAAGATTAAGATGGTTGAGCGCAAACCTAGTTGCAGTAACAGGTACGACAGAATCAGTGTCGCCGCTGCACATCAAGAGAGAAAGTATATATATTAAAATTCTGAGTACTACCCAGATGCCATGACATTCTTCATTTTCATTTATCCGTCACTTTGGTCTTTTTCTTATAATCATAAGCCGCATAACTAACGCAATGGTGCAGAACTAGTATTCACTGCTGTAACAGGTGAGTCCACTTAAAGGAAGATTAATTAAGTAATGATTTACCTGAAAACCCATATCCTCAGTCCAGCAGCAATTAGCTCCTTGTACATTGGTAACATGGAGAACTGTGAATCCTTCCAATTCTTGATCAGCAAATCACTGCACGTTATATGAAAATAAGAAAGAAAAAAATGATTCCCTCTTATGAAATATATATTGGATAGTCCTTATACCGGAGCTATAAATTTCATGAAAAACTAAACTTGAGAATTGGGTTTGAGTTTAGAAACACAACAGAATTTAGTATGACTAATATATATGATTACAAAAGGTTAATTAGGAAAGCCTTAGGAAATTAAGAAGATTACCTGCAAGCAGTCCATTTGTAGGGAATGCCAGTAGAGTTTGCGTGCATGGCTTTTTGAACCTCAGGCCTATTATAATAACTTTCGGCACGATTCTCTGTGCAAGGGTCATAACCATTAACTCGCCTGCGTAAAAGGGTGTTTTTGAACCTGATATTTTGCGTAGTATAATTGGATGTTGTCAAAACAGCCCTACATGCTGGAGTGTAAATGCTGTACTGATCAATATAACCAAATTCATGGTTCATAGCATAACTGATGGCTGCATCACATGATGGAGAGTTGTCTATAATTGTGAAGTTGCAACCGGAGATAATGGATTGATAAGTATGATCAGAGATCATAGAATGGCTCCACCAGTATGTCACTGTTCCGAGGCTATCAAAGTAGTTATCTGTAACTGCATTCCCCACCTGTTTATATATTTAAATATGACCAAACAAAAATGAGCACGTAGTGGTTTTATGAATAGAACAAGGACAACCTCTTTTAATCATAATTGTGCAGAGCCGGCCAACACGGCCGTACCTCTTCCTTCATACTTGTTGTGGGGGCTGTTCCTATGTTTTACCGTCGTTTCATTTGTATTGTTAATGTGGTCATTTGAGTACTTATTTTTCCTTATTACTAAAGTTTTACATGAAAAATGTATTTGTAAAGTAAATCTACTTACGATGAATCCCTTAAGATTAATGAAGGGCTCGCCACGATGAGCTTTATTATATTCATGGATTTTCTTTGCCAATTGGGGAACATAATGTCCTACAAGTACATACACGAAGACAATATTATTTGATATAACCAAATTAACAATAAATGTGTAATATCAGACAATGAGGTAATTGGTGTTCATATATTGTTTATTTTTTCTTACCTGCATAGCTTTCTCCAGAGATGTAAAAATCTCTATGTTTATATTGTGGAAACCTCGATATCCATTTTATCATAAAAACCAGAGCATCTTGAGCTTCATGCCGAACGGAATATGCATATATGTTTAACTATTAGAGAACTAGTACACAGTTTATATACGTCATTTTCATCAGTTTAGAGAATAAAACAAATAAACTTCTTATAAAAAATAAAATACAAATTATTATTTTGAGAACTGTTATCAGCAAACAGGTTTTGGATTTTACCAGTGCGCTCGTCTCCAGAATCTTTAAGATCAGAACTTCTATTTGTATAGGAGAAACCAACACCAGCAGGTGATTCAAGAAAGAGAATATTGGACACTGAAACATACGATAACAACTAAGTATAATAGACTTTTGAGAAAATTTGTTTAAAGTTCCTTAGAATCGGTCTTGGTACCTTTATTCCAAGAGTGCTTGTTGCGATACAGAGAGGAACCTGTTTTATTGATCCGAAAAGGTCCGATCTCCTCTGATGCTCCGTATGCAATTGATGAGCAACCAGGTCCTGCATAAATCCATCTTATAATATTATGATAATCATACGAAAACAAGATGCGAATGCGGATAAAAATGCAGTATCACTAATCACTTAGGGCATCCACAATGGGGCGATTAACTCATCGATCAAAGATCAAAAAATTTGATCTTTGATCCGGGGTAAGAACAGCGGGAGATGATCAGGCGAGAAACTAGCATGTCGTTTGATGGTAAGCGAGGTACTATTCTCTCGCTTGGAAAAACGGACGAGACATTAACATTTCGCCTGGTACAAGCGAGATTGTGGTCTCCCGCCTCCAAAGAAAACATACAGGCGAGATCCCAGAACCTCGCCCACTCCCCAAGCGGTATCCCACTATTTCGCTTGTTGAAGCGACGTGCCCAAATCTCGCTTACCACCCGTGTTTTAAAATTTTAAGCGGTATCTCAGCAACTCGCTTATGTGTAGGCGATCTTCTGGGGTACCGTCTGTTGGAGCGGAACTTTAGAATCCCGCTTGAGCTGACAGAATGCCAACTCTTCGCTCGTATTTTTAAGCGAGATTCTGAGAAATCGTTCGGTTACAGGCGAGGGCTTATGATTTCGTGCGACTATAATTTATCGTCGTCGATCAGCGACGAGATTTAATCTCGAACAGTAATTTTCCTCGATTAAATACTATATTTAATCGACGACTGTGGCTGCATTTTGTCGATTATCGATGAAAGATAATCTTTAATCGTCAAAATAGTCGACGATTGCGGATGCTCTTAAACGAGCAGTAGGAGTATTAATATACGTTACTAAACTAGTTTTGACCTTTTTACCAACGTTTTGTTTCTAATTTTGAAACAATATCACTTGATTGATTGTTAATTTTTTAAGCATATCAGTTGATTGTTGATTACCCTAATTAATCCTTTTCTTATTATTAGTATTAGTTTTGTTTCTCTTTAAATGAACACTTTCAGGTCAAACTTGATGATCATGAATGGAAAGAAGTATCTTTTTCTTTTTGAAGCATAGTATCTAAGTTAATGCTTTGAACTTTCTAAAGACATGAAGGAAAATTCTATTTATATCTATATACAGCCGTCAGATTCACTGCCTTCTGCTCTTCTGTTAATTGGTTCATTTTGCTTAAATACACAGTACATACACACAAGACAAGACACACTTGATGGATAAAGGTACAAAATACTCAAAATTGTAAAAGAAATACAATGAAATAGCAGGACAAATACGCATGATGGGGAGATGTTATGATTAATGGAGATCATGGAATGCCCACTTCTTGGTGGACTAATTATCTAGAATCTAGCATCTAGCCTACACTCACATGGACGGATGTGCAGTGTGGTGTCTACTTCGACGCTTTTAAATTTAATTGTCTTACAGTTGTGACTTGATGAGTCGCTTTTTCTGGACAGGGTGTACAAGAAGGAGACACTAGTGGAAAGGATTCGGAAGGAAAAATATACCCTCCTTGTTTTTTAGGCTTCAGAAAGCTCAATGCGTTTGTGTGCGCGCCACACTATCTAGGGTGGATGACCTAAAACTCAATGCAATTGTTGAGTCGTCACAAAATCACGTTAGGATGCTCCTCATCCAACAGAAAATAATTCAAGTGTTAAAAGTATACAGTAGTATTAATTTGCATTGAATTCAATATAAGATGTCCCCAACTTTGGTCAAAACCCCTGAAAATACGGTATAGGAAATTGTCTAGTTTCTGGTGAAACATCAGTGTAAGAAAAAGTTACATGCAATTTATTACACCGGGAGACTGACTAGAAATAGTGGTACTGCTACACTACCTGCACCGTGTATTAATGATAGAGTCCTGAAAACAGTTCTCAAAATTCCAAGTTAGCAATAAATGATCCTTGACCATGTCAGTCATATCTGTTCATCATATCCTAGTACTACTGTGTGTGTATATATAGCCAAGTGAATGCTGATTGGTTGTTGAGCGTTGCAGTCATATTAAAGCTCTTTCGAGGTACAAATAGCTGTTCCTCCTGTGCTTTGAAATTGAAACATGCATGGCCTGCCTGCCTTATTAACCGGAAGTCATGCTACATAATACGGCGATGGGCTCCATTGATCTTATTATTTATTGGAAACTAGCAATATAAGCGTGTTCATGCAACTTTTGTGATTTACCGCGCATAACATAAACCAAGACTTATACCGGAGCCACTAGAAATGGATGACCTAAAAGGCTAAAACGGCATATAGACACGGTAAATCACCGATCAAAAAAAAATATAGACAAGATACATTGACTCGATTAGTTAATTACCTAAAGCTTCTTAACATTATGGTTAACTCAGTGGTACTGAATATAGGTTAAATTCATCATACTAAATTGCGCATATCCACAGCTGGGATGTGTTCCACACATCACTGATATGAAGTCATTATAAAGGAGATCATAAACACATCAAGTGACTTATAATAAATAGGTTCTGAATGATTGCATAATAATTTTCTTTTTCATTTATCACCCTTTACCAAATACTAATTAAATGAAAATATCTTCTTTTTTTTTTTTTACTAATTCGTAATGTATGTAGTTACTTAATCAGAATCTAATGAATGTATAACATCCCAACTTTACTTACAAAATCTGCAAACATGAAACTAAGATTCAACCTAAAAGCAAACACACACACTAGACTGTGTATCTATATGGCTAGTTATAGATAATTAGAGAATAATTAGCTAGCAATATAAGTACTGACCTCCATTGAGCCAAAGAACGAGTGGTCTTCGACCTGGATCACTAGTAGCTTCAGTTAACCAGTAAAACAGAGCTCGGCCATGGGTGTTGTTAACAGTAACATAACCAGAGAACTGAGAGAAAGATACTTGTGGTTGTCCTGGTAAACTGGATATTCGGTCAAGTAATTGCTGATTAGCAATAGTAGTAGTATATGGTGCAGCAGTAGTAGTAAAACTACGAATAATAGCTAGAAATGAGATCAAAAAGAAGTTACTTGATGATAAGAAATTGAGGAATGAAGTAAAGAATAAGAAAGTGTTATCTTTTTTGCTTATTGCCATTAGAACACCTTTTGATGATAAAAGGCTTTAATGTTTCATATATATGTGTATCTCTCTATATGTATATGTGACTCTATTACTCTATATATGTCTAATACGATCAGGTGAGGTTCCTTTTAGTGCTGCAGAAAGTTGGGTACTAGCTAAACAGAAAAGAGTGAGAAAGTTGGGTACTAGCTAAACATAAAAGAGTGGTACTCTGTAACTAATTAATTAACTAACCAGGAAGACTAGGCTCACAAGAGAGAGGTGCTTACAATTGACAGAATTCATCACCTTTTTGTTGACGATATGCATTAAATGTGGATTCACAGAAAGAGAACGTTTATACAGTAGCTGGTAGAAGCTAGGTAAACGTATAGTCGCCTTACAACTAAGTAAGAATGGAATTTGTATCTAATCTAACTAATATAAAGATAGTCCTTGTAGGAGGAGGAAAAGAATAGATTCGAGGAGGAAATTAAACTAGTAAGCTTACACGGGGGTTTCTCATGTGATTGAGGGGTTTTTCATGTGAAGACAAAATAGGGATATTTGAAGTGAATTTTAAAACCCCGTTATCCATGATATTGTTATAATGGCTAAACTATCCCTAATTAGTTAATATTAATAAAACTAATTAGCTATTAGATTAGGCTAATTATAATTAATCTAAACTAATCCTAAACTTAATCAAATCAAAATTTTTTTCTTTTTGGTTTGGTGGGAAGAAAAACTAGAAGAAATGTAAGAGAATTTTTTAGAGTTTTTTTAAAAAACCCTAGATTTTGATTCACTCAACCAGAGTAATGAGGTATACCTCTAACTTAAACTCTTGGTCTTTTAATGGCTCAAATTTGATGAAATTACGTAAAAAATGATGATTGTTTTTGTGATTCAAGAGAATTTTACAGTTGGGTTTTCATGTCGAACTCAACCGTAAACGACATTTACGGTTAGGTGTTCTTCCCAACCCAACCGTAACCGTAATTCCATGGATGAATTTGCATCGGACCCAACCGTAACTAATCTTCCAAAAGAAGTTTTCTTATCCAAGATGATTTACGGTTGGGATTTGACAATCCAACCCAACCGTAAATACCAATTTTAGTTTTACTTCCAGACAATTTCAGCCAATTTAAGGTTGGGTTTGGGCTTCCCAACCCAACCGTAAAACATCCTCGAGCATTGAGTTTAAGGTCAAATTGGGTTTTAAAATCAAATTTTTAAACTTATTCAATCATTTTAACTAGATTGAAGGTAAATTAGGTGATTCAAACAAACAAAAACCGAAAACAACACAAGTACTAGAATCCAATTTTAAATGATCCAGGAATATTTACGGTTGAGTTTGGGCTTCCGAACCAAACTGTAATATTGATACTCATATTTACGATTGGGTTTTGGCTGAAAACCCAACCGTAAGTCTGACATGAAAAAAATGTCAGTTTTACGGTTGGGTTTTGACTCAATAACCCTTTCACTTCTCTTCTTCGCTGTCTGCACTTCTTTATGCTTTGACTGAGTACCGGTGAATATGAATTTCTTTCTTGTAGGTCCAGTAAAATCACCGCTCCACTCTGTCTTAGGAGCCAGGCTCGGAAAGTGATCATTGACCCATGCCTATGAAAATAATAAATATTAATATAAGATAATGCGCAAAAAAAAATCTGAATTTAAACAATGAAATTCCAACAATAAATTACTTGAAGAAGACCAGTATTCCCGGAAATCTCAGTTCCTCTAACCCTCGAAGATTTTCTAAGGTTGGCAAGTAGGTAAGCGAGGGTGGTAGTTCCCCATGAATACTCATGCGTCTTCTGGAGATCCGTCAACCACTGTAGAAAGTGAGTGTTGACCCTGTTTCCTCAGTTGTCAGCAAAGAAGATGGTACCAAGCATATATAGCAGATACGCTCTGGATGTACCGTAGCTCTGGTTTCATCTATGCTGACCCCATCCTTTTCCAACTGCAGGGTTCCTCCAAACTTCTCCCTCAGACTACGCAACAAGATCTTCTTGGTCATACCTAAACCTTTCTTCGTTGCTAACCCCGGTTTATCTCCAGCAGCCAATTTAAACTCTGATTCGGCTTCTGTCTTCTCCCATCCAAGTGTATCTTTGACAAGGACACAAAGGTCACTCCAAGACATGTTGTTGTCAAAATCTCCATAGACGGCTTTTCCTTCAACTGGTAAGCCAAGAATTGACGTGACATCATCCGACGTTATTGTCATCTCACCGAATGGGAGATGAAACGTATCGGTTTCAGGGCAATAACGTTCCATGAAGGCTGTGCAGGTAACACTGTCATACTCCAACAAAGAATTGGTAATTCCGGGAGCTAACCCTGTACCATTTATGAGAACTTGGACGGCTATACATTCTTCAGCTAACGGCCAATGTTGAGCCCTTTGACGAACTAATTTCTTCACGGCATGTGTATGATCCTACAAAGAATAAAAACAATCTGTTTTAACTTGAAGTTAAACAAACGAAAATTTAAAAAAACAAGAGAAGTTTTTAGATTAATACCCTAGTCTCAGAAACTTTGGCAGTCCATGAATACGGATAACCAAATAATATGGAAGACCTGTCTGGGGCCTCAACCCAAGGTCTTCCATTCCTCTTCTTAGGAAACAACACGTCCTTGCCTTTGGGAATATGCTTCCCTTTCGGTTTTGGCTGCTTCTTTGGATTTTTTTCCTTCACTTGAGGTTCAGTAGAAGCAACAACAATTTCTTT
This sequence comes from Papaver californicum, assembly GCA_023531435.1. Lineage (NCBI taxonomy): Eukaryota > Viridiplantae > Streptophyta > Magnoliopsida > Ranunculales > Papaveraceae > Papaver > Papaver californicum. The sequence goes on from JAJJMC010017017.1 coordinate 740,252, forward strand.
ACCTTTTCCTTGAGGGACAAATTGTTCTCTGTCCGTCTCTTCTTCCTCACATTGTTGCTCTTGTGGTGGTTCTCTAATCACATGAGCACCTCCACTGAACACCGGTAGATCTTCGAAGTCTTGAGGTAGTACTTCTTGATTAGAGCTACCACCCCTACCTCAAAAGTCGTCTTCTTCTTACCGTTCTTTCTCAAGCCTCTATTATCTACCCCTAAATGAACTCCGTGGCGAGGGGTTGGAGTGTGATCAATTGGTGTTAAATTATTACCCCTCTTCTTATTATTCCTACAACATACAAGCAGTACAAGTTACATAATTTCCAAGCAATTCAACTCAAACAATAAAAATTTCTTACATTCAGAATTTTTTACAGTTGGGCTACACATATCGAACCCAACCGTAAATAATAAACATCAAGAAGATAACCTATACAAGAGACTTTACGGTTGGGAATTGAAAATCCAACCAAACCGTAAATAATCCTCAACACAAAAAAATTGCATATGCAGAATAATTTACGGTTGGGTTTTCCAATCGAACCCAACCGTAAATAATCCTCAACACAAAAATGTTTACATATGCAGAATAATTTACGGTTGGCAATTAGAATCAAACCCAACCGTAACTTCTCAAAAAAAAATTGAGTACGAAATTTTTTACGGTTGGGTTCAGAATCCAACCCAACCGTAAAAAATCATCTTCATCTCCTTCATTTTTATTTACGGTTGGATTTTTTTAATAACCCAACCGTAAAATATAGAAGAAACCAGTTGCGGTTGGGTTCGAATGGAACTCAACCGTAAGTTCTTCAGAACTTACATTTACGGTTGGGTTTTCCAATCGAACCCAACCGTAAATTTTTCTGTAACCCAATTGTTTTTACAAAACCATCAATCAAACAAGAAAATTAATCACTTTAGGGTTCTAAAAATAACATGGGTTTTGTTGAATACCTTATATACACCATGGTTTCGGAGTTTGATTTAAATTCTCACCACCGATTTGTTCTGCAATCTCTTGATTAGGTTGAAAAGTTTGATTTTGATTGGCATCACTACTACCTTCTACACCTTTAGTATGATTCTTCATCACGAACTTTAGCCGATGAAGAATTTTTTGAATTGACGAGGAATTTTGATGGAGAAAAAAATTTGAAATGGAGAAGTTACGGTTGAGTTGAAAGAGTTTGATATGAAATGAAAATAGGAAAGGTTTTGTTTCGTTTAGGTTTTAATTGATTGAAGGGTAAATTAGACTTTTTCATAGACAGAAGGGTAATATGGACATTTAACATAGCCCCTAGGATACCCCTTAACGGATTATTTGGTCACCCTGAATCCAAGGGAAGCCCCTCTATGGACTTGGCAGCCCCTGTGTAAGCTTACTTAAACTAAGGGTGCACAATGCTCAATCGGGCCAGTTTTTAACCAACATCGTCCACCGAACCGTTATATGCCGGTTTTGCAGTTGAAAAATGTGGCCGAACTTGGTTCAGTATTAAACAACTTCGAGTCAGGCCGGTTTGAAGTAGAAATTAAACAACTTTGAGTCAAGACGGTTTGAAACAGTTCTTTCTGCGGTTTTCACTGATGGCAGTTGTATAATATGAAATAGGTTAATATCCGTTGGTTCAATCCGACCTGACCTCGTCGAAAATGTCCGCGAGAATTTTCGTCTGCCAGATTTTTAACTGCAATTTTCTGTTTGTACCTGCCATACACCTATACACAAATAGTTTCAAACATAATTCTTAGCTACTTAATTAAGTCTGTCAGTGCCAAACTTGAAATTAAAATCCCATTTGTACTTGCAATTTCTATCGTAATTTAACCCAACTGCATCAATTACCTATTACATAAACTTAATTACTTAATTAACAATTCAAACACAAATTCAAAAGATATTCAAAAAAGAGAATGTCAAAGTTTAGTAGAGGTTGGAATTTTAGTCGGTTGTTGTAGTTACTAAAAAGCTAGCTACCAATACTCTCAAATAGAAATAAACCCACTGTCAAGCTCAACACAAATAAAAAGACACCAATTATAGAAAAGATTATTTCATTGAAGGCTCTAATGTCAGGTACTCTTAACTTGAAGGGTTAAGGGTCATATTTATAGGCTTTCTGAAGAAAAACCCTTCAGGCGATGTGGTGTTACAAAGCTAGACGACATAGTCGGTTATAATAAGTATACTCTCCCAGTGCTATGCCCTTCGGGGCCTACACCATGCGCCTACCTAGCTACAGTCGAAACCCTAAGCGGAGCTTACCATGCATGCAACTTTATCCTACGACTACAGATGATTAAATGGCTAAGCTATGTATTTGATATCCACGGTGCAACCTTCAAGCAGTTCCATTATATCTCCTTTGTGACTTAATTAATCAATCATCTTCAAATTTCAAAAGGAACAATAAATTAATATAAACAAGAATAAAAAAAAGATATAATGCATCAAAAGAAATAACTAGGTCAGTAGAAGATACGTATAATATTTAATCGGTAGATCTTTTTTTCAAGTAAATCTATAGTATTTGAAAAGTGCTCGTATAGCTCTTTACTTTGAGGCACGTACTCGTAGCAATAGAAAATAAATTGGTTGGTCAAAAAAAATTCCAACTGCCTGAAATATTAGTCGCTTCAATGTTTCAAGCAACTAAACTTGTGACTACCAGACTACTAAGTCGCTATTAATATAAATCCTTTAATTTTAGCAACCATAAAGAGTTGTTTTGTCGGTAAAATATTTTTTTAGGTAAAAATATAGCAATCGCCGTTGTAGGTTTAGTAGTTATAGGAGGACCAGCAATTGAAAATGTATTTGGTTGGTCGAAGCTATCTGAGCGAGCGACTAAGTTTAGCCACCACCCGTTCAGTGGAGAGAGTATGAGAGTTTAATTTTTATCCAACGGTTTTGAAAAAGATATATCGGACGGTATGTATCAATTCCCCATTTCATCGTACCTAGCTTTCTGTGTTACCAAAATCTCTGACTAATTTCCCTTTTTCTTCAGGCCTAAAGCAAGCAATTGATGTAAAACATGAATGCCCAAATTCAAAATCCAAACTTCTTTCTTTGTCAATGGAAACTTTAACATCTACCAGAGGGGTTACAAGATCACAAACCGGAGTTGCAATGAATTCAACAGTAGTACGTACATGCTTGAAAAAAATTTAGCTTGATGTTTTTTACTATTTCTTTGAATATTAATCTCAGACAGGAACTAGAGAATAATAATAACATTAACTGAACTAATCAGATAATAATAATTAAGGATGTCTTTCTGAACACTACTAGACGTTCTTATGTAGGTTTCATTAATTCTTAAAGCACTTCGACTAAGAAAAGGAAATGAACTAAGCTACAAAACCAATTACAACTAGAAAAAGAAATCCTAATTTGTAGCCTACATATTCATGTTTCTTGTGTCAGTGAAATGCTAGCTTTACCTCCTTCTCGGTGATACGCAACTTCAGTAGTTGTCTTTGAATCTACTCCCAGAGCTTTTAATGACACAAGACTGTTCACACGAGGAATTTACTTGAATTGTCACCACTGCCAATTCCAAATAAATCATCAGTTGATCATGCTTATCATTAAACACAAGGATTTTGGCAGTAACATTGTCGGTGTAGTCCTCCGTGATAATGACCATATGAGAATCTTTTAGTGTGACAGACGTTACAAAAATCTTTCAGTGTGATAGACGTTTAGGAAATTGGTGTCACCAACAGAAGGCCCTCCAAATTTATGGACTTTTGAGTCGCACATCATGTTTGTCCTAGCACCTGCACCATCAACCCTCATCACCATCATCTCCTATGGAAATTACATAAAAATACCGAATCATAGTCATAAGTTTTATCCAGAGAAAATATATACAGATATGTGTGTGTACGATGCATAATGTTTGCGAGGGATGAGAGACTTACAAAAGGTTAGCAACAGCAGCATGAAGAAAAAACCAGAGCCTACAACGGGTTAGTGTTAAAGCCAATCTTAGTGACCAAATCAACAGCAGCATGAAGAGAACTTCTTAAGGAAGTCAGAGACTTTTATCCTTGGTCCCAACATCCTGCACAAGTCCTTCGTTCCCCATCATATACTGCCCAATGATATGATGTCGTTGTTTCGCATGTTCAACAATGTTGTTCAGTTCTTCCATCCCCTTGAACAGAAGCATGTCTATTACCTACATATCAGTGAACAAAATAGAAGGAAAGTAAGTAGAGCTCAAGGATAGTTACACTCTGCTGATAAATGAAGACCCGAATGATGAGTACCCAAACGTCAGATGTTAGAATTGAGAGGTTGAATAGCACAGATCCTCCCAACTGCATGAAAAGAACAAACATCGCTTGAAAAAATGTTGAACCATGATGTTACATTCTGATTCAGTCTATCACACCTTAAAGACTCCTTAAAGAAGTGGTACTCAAGCAGGAACAGAACCTCTGTTTGTGCTGTGAACTTGTTCGATACCCACTTACAGAAAGTACACTAACATCAAAAAGGATACACCTGGCATATGCTAACAAGCATTGCAAAAATACCGAGCATTGCAAGAAGTTCAGTAAGATCTTTTTTCTTAACACAAAATTCCTGCATATATCGAGGAGGAAACACAAGTTATGCGAGTAAATGAAAGCAACGAGTTCTTTATCATGACCACCAAAAACTGTGAAGGTAAAGAAAATCACTATAGCTGTCGACTTATCATTATTGTATCCTATGGATCTTAAGAAAAAATATGATATACCCTAGAAGAGAACTAACTCATGATGGCCAGTTATTTTTTAGGTTTCTAATTAGGAAAAAAAGAGAACTAACTGAAGGCGTGACTGCTGTCAGAGCACTCCAACTTTGATATATATATGAGATAGGTTTTTAGGGGATATGCAGTTATGTCAGATCAGGTAGAGGTGATACCACATTTTTATAAGCATGACGAAGCACTCTAACCTGATGAAAAGAAAAGCTGAAAGTAATCATGAATATGGAAATATGATGATGAAGCAGTGGCAGAGAGGCCCGTAATGCTCTCAGGCAAGGAAGTAAAGAGTAAAGGAAAAGATAGAATAGAAACATGTGCTGCCGCCTAAGGGTTTTGATCAGTGTGTATTGGGATAACTAATTATGTTAGGTACAAAGTCTGCATTCAGCAGAATGGCTTCTTTTGTTTGTTTTTGTTTCTAGAGAGAGAAACAAGTTTTTCTAAAACTGTCTTCATATGCAACTGTAAAATGTACAGAAGTTTGATTCATGACAACCAACAGGGTAAAATGTACAGAAGTTTGATTGGTCAATCTACATTCATGTATGATTATTAACCAAGGCCATAACCAAATCAACAATTCAGAATCATTGGGCTCCATCTGCCTAAAATGACATCCAATTAGCAAATTGATACAACCACAGAACACTTCGATGCAACCATAGAACACTTAATAATACAAAATTAGTTAAACCAAAATACATACTGAAATTAGTTGACATGACAGATCAGAAAGGCATATTGAATAATGATGTTATAACTGGACCAGTCCACACCCGATTTCAGTAAATGGTACAGACACAAACAACATCAACCCTAACCACTGAAAATCTTCAAATAGGATTAGCCTTTGCTCTTGCATTTTCGAAAAATAACTCTAGACATCGAGAGGCAGTAGGACCTCCCTTAAGCAAGCCCAAAAAAAATTCATCCTTAGCAGATCAAATTAAGAGTTAAAACATATAACAAATTCAAAAATTGAACCAAAATAATTTAATTCTCAGATGAAACAAGATCAAACCCCCACATAATTTAAATTTCTGTAAATCTAGATTATAACCCTAAAAACTAGAAAACCCCATGAACATATTCAATGATCTAAAGAGAGAGAGACGATTACCATGTCTGTTGTATGTTACAGAATCTTATAAGCTTGCACTTTATAAATCCCCATGACATGAACTACTTCCACCAATCTAAACAAGAAACAAAAAACACAAATTTTAGCATACAAACAAGAACATATGTTTTATACAAACTAGGGGTTGTTGTAAAATCCCAGATAGAGGTTTCATCTAACCTTCAGATCTACAGCTGATGTCGAAAACAAGTTTTTGCATTCCAAATAAACGATTAATAGCAGATTGAAGGTGTTCGAGGGGTGTGGGAAATAGGTTTCTGAGAAAGTGGGGGAGAGTTTTATGGGTTTTCTTGAAGGGTTAAAACTTAGAAAGAGAAGAAGAATAACCGAAGAGGAAGGAATGTGACGAGATGTGGTTAGGGTTTTCAGAGGGAAAAGAAAATTTGGGGAAATTTTAGGGGGAAATAGTGCGCCATACAGATTTGTTTTTCCCCCAATTTCTTTTTGCGTCATATGAAAGTGAATAGATGAACATATCAAACTTACCAGATTAATGGATTTCTACAGTTACATCAGATAAACTCTGATTTACTCCATTAAATCGAAAAATTATAATTTGTAAACGATTTGAATACGAAAGTTTTTTATGGGTAATGCAGATTACACCATACTGAGCATTAATCTGGAGTCGGATTCGAAATCGAGTTATAGATTTGACTGAAAAATCAAAATTTACTCAAGAACATGCCCTAAGGGCAACGGCAGCGCTGCGAGTATCCCAAAGAGTAAATACCAAATTTGATTTGGTCTTTTGCTTAAAAACCACAACGGATAGGCGAGGAAATTTTACTCGCACAGTAGCCGTACGATATTGGGCGTAGTGTTAGATGGCCGTAAGATAACATGGACGGTTGGCTAAGTGACCGTATTATTGTTGGCATATGTCCTAGGAGACCTTCTGGTGGAGCGCATATGTCCTAGGAGACCTTCTGGTGGAGCGGAGGGTTAAGAGGTCGTGTGAGTAAGGGGCGGTTAGCTAGGTGACCGTGCGTGTCTTAGGTTGGGCGGAGCCTTAAGTAGTCGTGTTCCAGGATGGCCGGACAGCTAGGTGACCGTGCGTTACACTGAGCGGCCATCTAACAGACCGTATTATCAGGCGTACACTTAACTGGCCGTGCGACTAAACTTATATTTCGGAGAAAACTTACTCGGTTACTGTAGCAAATCTGGAGTAAAGAGAGAATTTACTCTCCCGTTGCGGCTAAGAGTTGGCGAGTAAAGAGAGAATTTTCTCTTTACTCTTTAGGATACTCGTCCGTTGGAGTTGCTCTAAAGACTTGATGGATTCTATGTTTATGGGGAAATTCTATGGTGGGTTTTTAATAAGAAGAAACTTGTTGTTGTCGTTGTTGTTGATGATGATTTTTTTTGTCGAACAAAAATCATTCAAATGAAGATTTGAGGATGGGTTTCGGTTTAGGGTAAATTAAACACTCAGAGAAGTTTTGGGTTTTTGATTTTGGTGGGACAATAAAGAGTGGAATTTTGAAACATCTAGACGAGTGCATACGGATCAATGACTTGTCATAGTTTGATATCGTTAGATTTATTAGAGATAGAACGAAATGTAAAAACATGCGGAGGGGATTAGATTTTCGTTAAACAAAAATTTACTGAATTTGAGTCAGGTCGAAGAATATTATATGATTGGAATGAGATCGAAAAAAAATGAATCTAAGTGAGACAGATGAAAAATTGACCGAATTTAAGTGAGAGCGGTGAAAAACGAGTGACTTCGAATAAGGTCGAATGAACCGATGAATATTGAGTGATTTCAAGTGATATCGAACAATATTACGTGAATATGAGTGAGATCGATGAAAAATGAGTAAATTCGAGTGAGATTGATGAAAAAAATGAATGAGTTTGATTGAGATTGAATAAAATTCAATGAATCCGAGTGAAATCGAGTGAAATTGATGAAAATTGATATAATTTGAGTAAGATTGATCAAAATTAAGTGTATTCAAGTGAGTTCGATAAAAATTGAGTGAATTTTAGTGAGATGGATGAAGATTGAGTAAACTCAAGTGAGATTGATGAAATAATGAGTGAATTCTAGTGAGATGGAATAAAATTGATTGAATTCAAAATTGATAGAAAATTAATTAGTAAGATCGATGAAAAAAAAGTGATTTGACTGAGGTCGAGTAAAACCGATGAATGTTGAGTGAACTCAAGTTAAATCGAAGAATATTAAGTGAATATGAGTTAGATCGATGAAAAATAAGTAAATTCGAGTGAGATCGATGAAAAAATGAATGAGTTCGATTGAGACTGAATAAAACTTAATGAATCGAGTGAAATTGATGTAAATTGATATAATTTGAGTAAGATCGATCAAAATTGAGTGTATTCAAGTGAGTTCGATAAAACAAATTGAGTGAATTTTAGTGAGATTGATGAAAATTGAATGAACTCAGGTGAGATTGATGAAACATTGAGTGATTTCTAGTGAAATAGAACAAAATTGACTGAATTCAAAATAGATCGAACTCATAAACATCATCGAACAAAGGGTTCATTTCCTTTTCACGTGATCCTAAACTCTACCCATAGCCATCCAAATCTTGAGAAATCTCAGAATTCTAAAAAGTTTTCTGCAAATCGAACAAGGGTTTTAACCATCTCCGACAATCTTGTGAACTAAGTCTAGGCGTTAAGTTATGACAATGTAATCCATCTCCGATTAGTCGAAATATCTATACTGAAACCCTAAATCTAGTAATGAACCTTAAAATATGATTTATTTTATATCTGATTGACCAAAATGTATATCGGAGGTCAATATCTAGCAGTATGAACCAAAATACGCCTCGTCCCATCTCCGATTAGTCGAAATATCTATATCGGAACCCTTAATGTAGCAATGAACCATAAAATATGCTTTTATTTTATATCTGATTGACCAGAATGTATACCAGAGGTCAATATCTAGCAATGTAAACCAAAATAAGCCTCGTCCTATCTCTGATTAGTCGGAATATCTATACTAAAACCCCAAATCTAGCAATGGACCATAAAATCTACTTTATTGTATATCTGATTGACCAAAATGTATACCAAACAATGTCTGGAACAGAGCCTCTGACTTGGAAGATCTCTTTCTTGATTTTTATGTTATATAAATTGATAAGTATATCCCATCAATGCGAGGAATCCCTACCGGATCTCTAAGTATATCACTTCTTGTCATATTATGCTTCAGAATAAGTCAGAATCTTCACCGGAACTCCAAAGATACCACTTCTTTTCATATTATGCTTAAAGATAAGTCAGAGTCCTCACCAGAACTCTAAAGATACCACGTTTTGTCATATTCTACTTCAAAATAAGTAGGCCTCTTTACCAGAATCTAAAGATATTGTTCTTGTCATCTTCTGATTAATGACCTTTTCCACTAAGTTGGAATCTTCTTTGGAACTCCAAACCTACGGAAATTCGTCATATTATCATAAATGACCTTCAGAATAAGTCGGAATCCTTCCCGAAACTTTAAAAATACCACTTCATGTCATATTTAGATTAATGACCTCTTCCACTAAGTTGGAATCTTCATTAAAACTACGGATGTTCATCATATTATCCTTAATTACCTCTTCGTCTAAATCGAAATCTTCCTCGGAACCCTAAACCTACCGATGTTCGTCATGCTATCCTTACTGACCTCTTATCCAAATTAAGAATCTCCACCGGAATCTATAATCTATGATCATCAGACTTCAAAACTTTTTCTAGTGGAAAGTCAATGATAATTATCGAATTCATTCCTTATTTTTCTGATGTATTCTTACATATTCAAAATCAAAATTTATGTATAATCGAAGGTCGATAAAAATATCCAAAATCATTATAATTTTTACTATTCTTTGGATTTTTTCTTAGGTCATTAAAAAAATATTTTTTCTTCCGTAAATACATATTCCTCGATGTTAAAATATATGAATATTTTTACCAATTAAAATATATATAATATTTAGAAAAAAATAAAAAAGAAAAAAAATCAAAAGAGGGTATTATAACCAAGTATAATCATACTAAAATGGACGGATACAATTTTTTTCCAATGAGTCACACGGATCACAATCTGTATGACTAGATAGAACTAGATATCAAGCGTCGATGGATTTCGATCACACGGTCTATCTTTCTCCCTCAAAATTTTGACCAACAAAAAACACATTTCCTCTCACAGATTACAGAAATTCTTTCACTTCCCCCCTTCCCGCTCTGTTTCCCCCTGA